>JAUUEI010603864.1:0-10172 GCA_032274625.1 Depressigyra globulus
TACATACCACGGCCTTTGATATACCAGTCGTGGGGCACTGGTTGGAACGGAAAAAAAGCCCAATTGATGGGTTCACCGAGGAGGTTCGATACTGCGACCGTGGCACCTCAGGCGAGCGCTCAACCAACTGAGCTAGACCCCCCCCCCCCTAGGCAATACATAGTGATTACTCTTAATTGGGTGTCCGCGGGTATTTTCCCAGGAAGAGGGTTGGGAAGACACGCTGGCTCACAATAAACCTGGCGAAATGCGATAGAAAACGCACCGTTGAGTTCTGGAATATACCTCCACACACGCACGCACGCGCACACACTTCCCAATTTTGTTTTTCAAATAGGTCCTGTATTCTACGAGTAAAAGTCATGTTAGGAAATGTAAAGCTAACATATACTTTAACTGACGAATGTACGTCCAAATCATTTCAGGTCCAGATCCAGGAGAGGAAACATCCTGCTGAAAGTGTTGATGAGAAGCAAACATTAGCACGTATATGATTTAGTATTATGCTAAATTTATGAACCGCTATCTGTGATATATTACCTCTGGCAATATTAGCCTACACATGCTTAAATATTAGAATTAATGAAAAATTCTAGAGAATTCAGTTTTAACCAAATCGGCAATTAAAATGATGCGTAATTGTTTTTGCACACGGCGTGGTACGTCACATTGGGTTGTGCAATGATATGTGCCCAAAAGTATAGCAATCGTTGTTTTGAAAGTGTACAATTTTTAATGAGTAGACCTTTCTGGCATATCTAAATGATAATCTTTTGCTGATAATTAATTAATAAATCATCAGCAGATATAATGCACATGTCAATTTATATAAATAACTTATGTAGCCTACTCGCAAAAATCGGGGGTGAGACGGGACAAGCCCCCCCCCCCCCCACCCCACCCCCCACCCCCCTAGACCAGTCACAGCATGTCCAGAGCGTTGTCACTGTTGGACATATTAATGGAGTAAAAACAACTGTATTAGGCCTATGTGACAATATTTATTTGTGCAAATGGTATCAATCTATCTAGAGCTAATAGTAATAAATTAATATTGACATTCGACTTAGTCTGTAGCCTACACTTTGAAACCAGTGGACCGTTGTTGTTGTTGTTTTTGTTTTGTTTTTTTGATTAACGACGCACTCAACACATTTTCATTTACAAATGTAAATACGGTTATATCGGCGTCAGACGCATGATTACGTCGAGAAAAACACCCAGTGGCTAGCTGACGGGGACCTAAACCGACCGCGCATCAGGCGGGCTCTGTACCACTGGGCTATGGCGCCAGTGGACCGATTGTTACATGCAACATTGTACGTAGGGTCATTAATTGGAGGAGCCTTTTAAGTTTAGATAAGAAATGCTGAGTGTTGTTATTAATAGCAATATTATTTAGAGGTATATTACATATAAATTTCCATACTTTGTGTGTACTATACCTGGGTGGATTGATAACATTATTGGAAATGGGAACGGATTTGATGTGAAGGAACCTAAAACGGGTTGCCCCATATCAATACGGAAATGACGTCGTCCATATCGGTTTCAAAGCCTCTGACAAGTGTTATCGAGAAGCAAAGCAATGTATTTCCGTCGTTTGTCAGAGGCTAATATTTTTCACCGATGCTAATTTTATTGCGTCAAAATGTTCATTAGTGACTAAACCAAGCTTCAAGGTTGAAATCGTGTTTATACATGGATTTCAAAACAGAATGGCGGATGGAAAGGAAAACTGCCTACGTGACACAATCAATGTATGCCATTTATGTGGAGCCTTCGATAGTTTATCGTTGTGTGGAGGGTGTAGGAAGACATGGTACTGTTGTAAACAACACCAGAAAGACGACTGGAAGGAACACAAAAAACTGTGTTCGTTCAAAAGAACCAAGAAGGATTATAGCATGCCAAAGAGTGATGATGGTGGGGCGGTCAAAACGACGGACGGCGCCAGCGATGAAAGACTTTCGCATTCGACGGATGAATGCGCGTGCAGTGAGAGTCCGCACGTAGACACCACCCACAATGCAGACGACAGGCCAAGGCTGTCGACCGAACTATCGGGTGAAAAGTCTTCAGCCAGGAAGGACTCTTCCGAAGTTGATGAACATTTGGTAGAAACCGCAGCCTCTGCTCTGAATTTAGACCAAACCTATTCTGAGTTCACGATGAGCCCGATGCCAGCACATACGCTGACATCCGACTCCTGGCAGTCTTCAAGTGCATACATTAAGATTCTGCAATCAAGATTTAAGGAACTGTCCTCGTATGTTGTGAAATGCCTTACAAAATATGGAGTATGTGTCATTGACAGCTTTCTAGGTGAATCCAAAGGATTGGAAATTTTAGACGAAATTAAAACACTTCATTCTTCTGGTCAGTTCCGCAAAGGACAGGTTGCAGTGAACCTCGACAGGCCGGGCATTACACACGTCAGGGGTGACCTCATCACATGGGTGGATGGGTCGGAAGACGGGTGTAGTAACATTCACTTCTTAATTTCATGTATGGATGCTGTCATGACAAAGTGTCGAGACCAGTTGGAACATTTCAAAATAGAAGAAAGGACCAAGGAAAGTATTGAACAGTGGCTGAAATATGCACTGGATTTTAAAAAGTTTATAAATATGTTTGTCAAACCTGTGTTGAGCAGCCACCTAAGAAATATGATAATGTCCCCTAAATACAACTTTTCCTTAGTACAGGTCAATTAATTAGTCCAAACATGGACCTACATGTAGACCACCCCCATACCCACCAGTTGAGGTGGGACTATATTCTGGGTCCATGTTTGAAGAATTTTGGGGAGTATAACTTAAGAACTATTCAAATATAATGTAGCTTTTCAGTGGTATGTGTGGTGTGTAGATCTACAAATTTTATTGTTATGGTAGAGGGTAAGTGGGGGTGTAGCTTGAGTCCCCTCTAGCCCTTCTCTGTTATATAACTTGGGTCAGGGCTAGATAGTTCTTAGTGTAATATATTGAATATTTTAAACAACAAAATGGTTGTCAGCTACTATGTTTAAAATAGTTTAAAATACATTTATCCCTATATTTGCGGTCACAGACATTTAGCCTGATTATTCTAGAGTCAAATTGTGTCATTAAACTTTTAACGATGTTCACTAGTAACAAAGCTATGAGAAGAAACCAGACGCCCCTATGCGAAACTATCTTCGCCATTATTTTCGTATATGGGTGTTAGGTTTCTTCTTGTAGCTTTTGTACTACTACTAGTGAACATCGTGTCACTTTAATGACACAGTTTGACTCGAGAATAATCACGCTAAGTGTCCGTCGCTTTAGATGCAGGAGGAAATGAGTATTTTAGATGTACAGTACAATATTGTCTGTTATTTACACTAAGTGCTCTCTAGCCCTTACCTGTCCGCTGTTGAAGAAAACATTTTTTTCTTCTAAATTTAGTGTTAAATGAATATATAGATATCAGTGGAGCTAGTGGATTTTTAGTCATGGCTACCAGTAGTTAATTTTGTAAATCGCTGATCTTATGGCTATTGGATTTTTTCAATTCCAGAAACTGAAAATTAATTTATATAATGGTGGTTGTTACTTTGAAAGGCTGGTAACCGTGTGTATTATACTTACTTTGCATTAGACTAATAGTAATAGTTTCTGAGACTAATCATTTTGTAGATGGTTTTCCTGAAATAATTCTCAAGATGTTCAGTTTTGGGAGTGATCTACATGAGATAGATTAGTCGTAATTAATTGGGTTACGACTCCGGTGTTGAAATAAAATGTTCATAAAACAAGGTGATGGGTAACTTAATTTGCCTGGTGTCGGTGTGAATGTAATAGACGTGTTTCTGAATGTGATTAAATTTTTTGCATCGACAATTGCCTTTCCATGACAGGTGATAAATTTCTCACCCTCGCCTCATAGTCACATCCTCATCGTTATTGACAATGTTAGAAAGTGTCGTATGTCCCTTCACTCCCCTTCATTATTTTACTTAAGTTTATGTTGTCTTTATTATGAGATCTCTTACATTCATTATTGTGAGGAAGAAAGTAATGGGGAACAGGGTTTTCGTCAGAGAATACTAAGGGTAAATTAACCTATCCTAAAACCTAGGAAATGAATCCTATTTTTATGAATTATAATTTTTTCGATATGTAGTTAAAAGAAAGTTCTGCTGTTTAAAATTTGTCAAAAGGCAAGGAATACAGTGTCCATTTTCAAAACATTTCAAACCCAAATATACTAACATGCTTTCAAATTATTTGTTTGCAAAAAAAACCCTGAAGATGCTTGCCATAATAAATGTGTAAAGTTCTGTGTTTTAAATTTATATACATTTTCAAATGTTTTAATATTTTAATTTTGTCCAAAATTTAATTTTTACAGGCTATGGTTGCGTGCTATCCAGGGAAAAAAACTGGCTACTTGCGTCACATTGATAATCCAAATGAAGATGGGCGATGTGTTACATGTATATACTACCTCAATAAAGACTGGGATGTTAAGGTATGTGCATTGTTGCCATTTTCCTGTGAACAGTTTCACTTGATAAGGATTTTCTAGTTGGACTGTACTTCTATCAACTTTACCAAGATCAGGTTTGTACGTCAGCTATTGTAAACAAATGGTCGATGAATTTCAATGCAAACATTACTGAAGAACACTTGTTATAAAATATTTTGAAGTTATACGAAAAATTACCTTGGATACGAAAACGCAAAATCTCCAATTCAAGCTTTTACATCATATTTTAACAACAAATACCTATCTGTTTATGTGTGGTATATACAAGCCGACAATAGATGAGGTTTCTGTGCAAGCGAACCAAATTCCTTACAGCATATATTTTTGTTTGCCATTCCAATCAAACATGGAAAACTTTTGAAACTTGGCTTGAAACAAAAACAGAATACAATTAACAATATTTGAGGTTTTACTTGGTCTAAGTATTTGAGTAAATCATCTACTGGTAATGGTGAAAATATACCAAAAACGCCAACATTTATGGAAGCTCTTAGTTTAATAAAATTTTATCGAAATATAGAAAAATATATTTTAATAAACAATGAAGACCGGTTCACAGAAAAATGGGGCATTTTACATCTTTAAAATTAGTATTTTTCAATATTGTAAGTTTCATTAATTTTTATTTTATTCAAATTGAAACCACCTCAGCTGAAGAAGAAATATTTCTTAAAATTTCTTACATGATAAATTGCTGACCATGACTTTTTCTGTATATATATTTATTAGGGCTGTAACAAATACACCTAGTGGTGAACACGAATATGGGGTTCCGAATACGAATAATTATTCATGAATATGAATATATATGTATATATATATAAATTAATCCACTACTTGTTTAACATGGATAGTGAAGCACTTCGCCACTTAACACAAATTTATAATCAAATGGAGAATGGTGTGTTTTATATTAAACGGTTAACGGTCAAAACACTGGCAATTTCATTAATAAAAAAGTTTACATGTTGTTGGTTTTTTTTGTCATACCTGTTATACATGTATGTATATCCATTCACTGAACAGATTGTAGTTCTAATACGGAGTGTAATTTTACCACTGGTACCTTCTGGGCAATATTCCGAATAGGGAGAGGCATAATGTACCCACCTTTACCATGCCCTATCTCCAATAAACCAGCCAACACAGAAATACATTTTAACTATTTTTGATACTGGAATTTGTTTTTTTGAGAAACAGAATTACAATGTTCTCCTGTTCATGCATAGACCTAGTAAATTATGATGTCATTGCTTGTTGTTATCAGAATTCACACAAAAAATACCTTGAGAACTTGAACTTGTCCTACATCAATATATTTATGCATAGTGAATACACATGTATGTAAAATTACTACATTATCAAATAAGTCTTCATTTCTTTAAATTTGTTATTGAATAAAGGAAAATTGCATAGGGTTAGTTTTTTTGTGTGTGCGTTGCTATTGTTATTAGGTGGTGGTTGTTGTGTTGTTTTTTGTGTATGTTTTTAAAAATCTGTTAAAGTGGTGTTTACGTTTAAAGTAGTCTGATGAAATATGAATTAAATATTTTAAAATTGTATAATCCAAATAACACGTGAAAACTAAGCTAACTGAGTTATAATTCTTTCACAGAAATACATATGAAAGAAGAACGATAGTAATTGTGGTTTTATATTGTGGTGGGGGTTTTAGTGGGGGTTTTGGGGTGTGTGGGGTGGGGGTGGGGGTGTTAGAATTTTTATTTGCACATTTATGAAATGTGGTAAGAGAGAAACTATAACAATGTATGCGTGAATGCGCAAGAACTCAAATCTAAAATTTACTCTAAGTGTAACAAATATTTACTTATCCAAGTTAACGATGTCTGAACGTTCTTACCCCCAATAAACGTTAATTTCCATCAGCTACTTTCGTTTTCAAACCACAAATGTACTTAGTAGGACACTGACGTGTTGAAATGTACAGACATTTTGCTGAATTACTAAACTCCTGAAGTCACGTTATTCACTGTTTGAACTTGAAGCACGACACTAAACTTCATTTTTTTTTTTTTAGAATGCCATTTAATAATATGTATATACCGATACGATTTAAATTTAAAATACAAAATTATCTATCGCTCGTGGTGGGGCATTTTGTAATAAGTCAGCAGATTCCGTCCTGATGGAACGGTAATCGTTTATATTACGCTGTGAATTAAAATGAGAAAGGATCGCTTAAAATAAACAAGCTGTACCAGTCAACAGGAAGTCGTCGTCTTTGGTTATTTCGCGAACAATAAACTAGGCCGTTTTGATGAATTGATGCTTGCGTGTTCTACTTATTTCAAATGATTCCTTACGCTGGGTTTTATATTTAAAAATGTATTCGAAAAAACAATAATACAAAACCGAATATATTCGGGTAGCGAATAACGAATACGTATCGTGGACACCCAGTATTCGGTGCACCGAATACGTGAGTGAACAGTAGAACAGTGTAATTCTGTTTGTCGCAAAACAAATTCCAGTATTAAAAATAGTTAAAACGTATGTCCGATCAGTTTGTCTGGTTTATTGGAGTTAAGGGCAAGGTAAAGGTTGGGTACATATGATTCTCCCTACTCAGAATGTTGCCCAGAAGGTACCAGTGGTAAAATTACACTCCGTATTAGAACTAAAATCTGTTCAATTAATGCATATACATGTATAACAGGTATGACAACATTTTTTTTAGATCTGAACTGTAAAGGCTCAGTTGTTCAATATGTGTCGGTGCGTTCAAAATATTTCAAACGCAGATACACCAACCTGTAGTAAGGCTTTAGTATTTTTATTAAAATTATAAAATACAATTGTATATGTTTAAGAAAACAATTAAAATAATGTGATTCATAGACACATCAACAATGCCACTACGAAATTTGTGGTATTATGTTTTCAGTTATAATCATTATTTAATTAGTTTTGATTTTTAAATGACCGTGAGTTTCTTGATATTAAGTTTTGTTAACTCATCCACTCATTCCTGTAACCAGCATCGATATCGAATGACGCCTTCTTTTCCTTACAGCGATAGGGTATTCAGCACAGCTTCTAGTTTTAAATTTTTTTTAAACATCTTTATTAATGTAATTGTCAGTGTTTTGACTGTTAACCGTTTAATATAAAATGCAGTATACAGCATTTGATTATATATCTGTGTTAAGTGACGAAGTGCTTCATATTCGTATTCGGGACCCCATATTCGTGATACGTATCGTATTCGCCACTAGGTGTATTCGTTACAGCCGTAATCTAGAAACGTCGTTAAATAAAACAAACTACATTTGTTTTACGTCCGACGCCGACATAACCGTATTTAAAATGTGTTGAGTGCGTCTGTAAAAAACTTATATGACTTATAGAGAGGAAGTACGAATCCCCATGGGCACCAACTGTTCACCATTGCTCGCCATACACATGGATATGATTTTCTAATTAAACAATTTTACCTTTAGATAAATTTTAGATCTTATTTCATTCAACAACATTAAGATCACAGGTTACCTTTTATTGGTTTATTTGTTAGAAACAAAAGAATTTACAGAAAGTAAAACACCTATTTCATACCTTTATCACTACATAGAGATTCAGGTCGGCATTGGTCTTCATACAAAGCTGGGTTTGTTACATAGTTGTGGTGGAATTCTAGGCAGAGTTGTAGGGGAATTCCAGACAGAGTTGTGGGGGAATTCCAGACAGAGTTGTAGGGGAATTCCAGACAGAGTTGTGGGGGAATTCCAGACAGAGTTGTGGGGGAATTCCAGACAGAGTTGTGGGGGAATTCCAGGCAGAGTTGTGGGGGAATTCCAGACAGAGTTGTGGGGGAATTCCAGACAGAGTTGTGGGGGAATTCCAGACAGAGTTGTGGTGGGAGATTCCACATCTCATTCTTCACGGACTCGTGAAAGTTTCAAAACGTTTTCTCGTAGACATTCTGAGACCATTTGGCGATATGACGTATCGCTAACTAAAATGATACCTGCTGAAATACCCTATTTTGACCGTGTACATATATTTTCAAAGTTTTATAATTGCAATGGATTGGACGACTATATGCTATGCGCATGACGTGTCCCATCGGTGAGGCAGGATATGCTTTTCTTGACCACTAGACAGGGTTTTCCAGCTTTTGCACCGTGCTAGGAAAATCTGTCTGACCATAGGACTAGATATCTCTGTCCAGACCCTAGCGTCTATAACGGTTTCTATATACGCCAAGTGACGTCATTTTAACCCGACCATATTTTTTGAAAATGTCTTAATAGTCCAACAAATTATTATTTTTTCATTTATATTTATGATGATTTTATTACTTGTTCATCTCTTAGAAGGGTCAGTATGTGTTTTTTGCACTAAGGATGGTGTTCGTAGGCTCGGCGTTTATTAATGGTTTGTGAGGTATAGACAAGGAAATTACAACCCGCGGGATAGACTGTTTTTGTAAAGGCCGAGGTTTCAAGCACAATTTCTCCCTTGGTTTGGACTTTCTTTGCCTATACCTTACAACGGTGATAGCAACTATTAATATTTCGCAAACACCAGATATCATCACTTTGTAGACCAGCGATTCCAATATTCCATTACAGCTGCTTTTAAAAATATTAGACCTCACCTGAAAAAGTAATTTCCTTAGATAGGTCGCGTTGGGATTATGAATTTCAGAAAACGATCTAGTAATTTTTGTCCTACTGTACTCGAGTTCCATTTCTGCGTGTATTCTGAGATGATCCAGTATGAACCAACATCTCAGATCTTTGTATACATATCTCTTTAACAGCTGTTCTAGTCGGCGAGACCCCGCTGTTATATGGTCTAGATGAGGGAATACGTTAATTGGTGCGGCCTGTTATCTCCATACCAGTTCAATACATCTCACAGTGCGATTCATTAACAGGGACGGATTTCCGCTGACAGATCATACCACGCCGTACGTCACGGTCATCACCTATAGAAGTAATTATATACGTGGTCGTGAGTACAACCCAGTGTACAACAAACGGTAAAATAGATGATATGACAGGTATCTTGGTGATGAACATCAACAGAGTGAAATGTTTCGTGGTGAGACAGAGTTAACTTGTTATGGTACAATTACTGATGTGGTATGCAAAGATTTTAGTCTGCACTTGCGATGTTATCAATGTAACTCGCGAGCCTATCAACGTAACTCGTGCCCATGTGTTGCATACTGTGATTTCCCCAGCTTTATATCACACTATTGGGAAAGCTACAGCCGCTAGAGAGCTAGACAGACATTAGGACAGGTCAAACGACAAGTGTTTAGAATATATCATTCAGATCGTTATTTATGTTTGACCTCTAGCTATTTGGGTCACACTTAAAACACTTGATTGATACATGTATGTTTGTCACTCATCCAATCCGAACGACAAAACTGTTTATCGTAATCAAAACCCTATCTCCGCACAAGGCAGACTCGAAATGGGTTTTGGCAAGGTCGAGAATGGCTCCGTAAACGGGGGCGGGATCTAGCTCAGTCGGTTGAACGCTCGCTCGAGGTGTCGCCGTCGCAGGATTGAACCTCCTCGGTGAACCCATCAATTGGGCTTTTTGCCGTTCCAACCAGTATACCAAAGGCCGTGGTATGTATTGTCCTGTCTATGGGAAAATGCATATAAAAGATCCCTTGC
>JAUUEI010603975.1:0-10172 GCA_032274625.1 Depressigyra globulus
ACCGAGGAGGTTCGATCCTGCGACCGCGGCACCTCGAGCGAGCGCTCAACCAACTGAGCTAGATCCCGCCCCGTTCACGGAGATAATCATGACCTTGTGTGTAGATACAATTTTGATTGCGATAACAGTTTTGTCGTTCGGATTCGTTATTTTGACCGCAATTTCATTCCGAGTAACGGGCATTTTGCTCTAGACATAAACATCGGATCGATAAACCTCGACGTCTAACGGCGAGGTTTATCTTGATGAACTAGAGTTGATAGTATGAAATTGATCGATTCATTTTTGAAAATGTCATCATCAATTTTTTTTTACTATATCGGAAAATAAATTGCGGTAAATTCATTTTTTTTTAAATTTCTGTTTTTAAAGTGCCTACTTCGAAATCATATATTATATTATTATGAAAACCTGGTTTACTTTCTTATTTTTATCCTATTGCTTTGTGTATTCATGACAATGAAGGTGTCAATAAAGTATTCTTACCTTTGGTTTTCAGAAAAAGACAAGACTGTAAATCCATTTAGAAAATAAACCGATCTGCATCTGTACTGCTACACAAAACACTGCTAACTGTTGCTAACGTCACGTTAAAACCTTTATGACGTCACAATGCTGTTGCATTTAAAGGAATGTAGACGACCGGCCAGGAAGCGTACTGTAAACAGTTTTGGTGGCTTGTGTGATATCTACATAGAGTAAGGTTTATGTTGAAGGTAGGTACCCATTCATTTTTTTTCTTTCTTTTTTTCTTACCTTGAAAGGTCATTTAAGGTAATTTCGAGTTAAATCAGGGATTTTTAAAAAACATTTTAGTTTAGGGCTTTTCTATCTCGAATCCCCTCAAGCCCTATCCCTAGGTTATATAAGGGCTAGAGGGGACTCGAGCTAGGGCTTTCTGAATTAATTAAATATATTATTTAGGTTTGTTCTTAATTATTTTGATTGTAATGGATTATTTTATATTGCAATTTGCTTGCAAACTATGGGGAATTTTGACATAAAAATCTAAATATTTATTTACAATAAATAGTGTTTAAGTGTTGAAAACAATCCTTCATAGGCGGCGGAAACAGGGGAGGGATTCAGAGAGACCATGCCTCCCCAATAATTTTAAAAACAGTTATGAAGTTACTATTTTGTATTAATTACATGCCTGGAAATAACAATTGCACCCCTCCCCCTCCATATTCTAAATGTTCCGCCGCTTAAGCCTTCAGGGCGACCAACCGGATGGAATTATTTTTCCCGATTTTTCTAAAATTTCCATTTTAGGCGTGCAGTCGACGCTTTCTCTAACACAAAATGATTGAGTAAACTACTGGAGTATAGAAAGTAAACAAAGAAAATTAACGTAGTGTAGCTTCATTTTACCTGATTGGTTGGTTTATGGCAAATAATGGGCCATTACTGTAGACGAAATAGTGTTCAAGTTTAAAAATATTTCATTCGGAGAATATAGAACTTTATGTAAAATGGTTGCTTAAAATACAATAACAGTGGATTAAAAAAATTCCGGATATTTTGTATCATTTCCGGAATTCCGGGTACGGCACACAAATTCGGAATTTTTCGGAAAATTCCGGAAAGTTGGTCGCCCTGAGCCTTATGTAAAAATGTGATGGTATATTTGGTTAGATACGAGTTCCCATGCTTATTCGGGTATTTATAAGTTACTGATTACTCGTTTCGTAAAATCAGTACAACACACACGAGAGTATAATAATCTCCATGTATATTATACATTTTTATGCTATTGATTTGTATGCTATTATCGGCTATAGGACGTCAAATTTTACAGAACAATTACAGACCGCTTTGACATATTCCCGTTTTGGTAGCGCTGGTTTTTGTGCATTACGCACATGCTTACGCACGGGCCTTTATTAATCGTTTAAATTTTATTTTTATTTTAATTTTTCAGAATTATGTTTTCGGCAAAAAGAGTTGTTTCGCAATGTCTTCGCAGTTTGAAAAGTGTCCAAAATATTTCCTCGAGGTGTGTGGGTACCCCTCGCTCCCAGTTTCTGCATTGTTTACGCAGGGGAGGCAACGCCACACAGCTGTCTCGGGCTGTGTCAACTATTGTTACTCCTGACAATATCTTGAAGAGTCCGTTTCCAGATGACCACATTCCTGATGTCTCCCTCACAGAATATCTCTTTTCTCATTTCTCCACATATGGGGATAAAACAGCAATTGTACGTATTGCTATTAGAACCATAGTTCATCAAGATAAACCTCGCCATAAAACGTCGAGGTTTATCGCGTTAATGATTACGTCCAGGGTCCATAGTAGTTCATCAAGATAAACCTCGCCGTTAGACGCCGAGGTTTATCGCTTTAATGTTTACGTCCACAGAGCTCGGAAAGAAATTGCGGTCAAAATAACGAATCCGAACGACAAAACTCTTATCTAATAAAAAAAAAGGTATCTACACACAAGGTCGTGATTGTCTCCGTGAACTATCAAGTGGTCGTCTATCGAAGGATTGTCAATCTAAGGCGATCATCTAAAATATATTACATCCTTACGCCACCGTCTTTAGGAGGACTGCCACTCATCAGTAATTGATTTCTTTCCGACAATACAAAGTCAAGATACACAAAGTCTTTTTGGGTCTCCATAAACTCAAAATGAATTATTGTATACGATATGTATGTTGAAATGTGATAGTATTTGTTATTTTGATAGCATTTTCATTTCGAACAATTTTGCTCGGAACTTTGCTCTATAGACATAAGCATCGAATCGATAAACCTCGGCGTCTAACGGCGAGGTTTATCTTGATGAACTAGGTCCATAGAGGGAAACTGCCCGTTGCTCGGAACGAAATTGCGGTCAAAATAACGAACCTGAACGACAATACTGTTATCGTAATCAAAATCGTCTATCGAAGGGACTACCACTCCAAGGCTATCAAGTAAAAGATATTACATTCTTACTGCACTGCTTTTAGGAGGACTGCCACTCACCAATAACTGATTTCTTTCCGACAATACAAAGTCAAGATAAACACAAAGTATTTTTAGGTGTCCATAAGCTCGAAATGAATGATTGTATAATAAACGTCTGTGAAAATGTGATGTATTCGTTATTTTGATCGCATTTTCATTCCGAGCAATTTTTCTCGGAAATGGCCAAAATTTGCTTATTGGACAAAAGCATCGAAGAGATAAACCTCACCCTCCAATGGCGATGTTTATCTTGATGAACTATCAGAACCAGTACTCAGTCTCACTGAATTCGGATCGTACGCCTCTAATCCCTTTGATTTGAGCATTTTAAAAAATAATTTCAAGTGTTGACGATATTCGTTGAACAGCCTCAAATTTATTAAAACTATAGTTCTTAATGTATTTTACATTGGTGTTGTATACGGGGCTGGATCTAGCTCAGTCGATTAAGTGCTCGTCTGAGGTTCTTTAGTCGCAGGATTGAACCTCCTCGGTGGAAACATTGATTGCCCCCTCCCCGTTACTATCACTGTTATTGTACTAGCCTGTATGGTAAATTGCATATAAAAAGAACCCTTGCTACTAATGACCAAATGTTGCGGGTTTCCTCAGACGACGTGTCAAAATTACTATATGTCTGACATCCAATAGCCGATGATTAAAAATCAATGTGCTTTAATGTTATCGTTAAATAAAATCAACATCAACTTTTGGTGTTTTATATAAATTTATGTTAAATTGAACCTTTATTTTTTCTCTAGTTATTTAACTTGCATACGTTCTTCAATATTATATACAATTTATGTATCGAACGATTACTAATATATATTACTTATCATTAAATTATGTTTGCAAATATTATACAAAATATTTAATGTTTGTAAAATTTATTATGTTTACAATATTTATTAAATGTATAAAATGTTAAATGAATAAATCATTAAATGTATTAATTATTAAATATTCACAATGTAAAAAAAAAATGTTGGCAATATTTATCAAATTTAAACTTTTTTTTTAATTACGAACTCACAACATGTCAGAACATCTTATACTTTTGATTACACGTTTACCTAGCTCGAGTCCCCTCTATCCCTTCCCTGTTATCAAACTTGGGTCAAGTTTGATAACAGGGAAGGGATAGAGAGGATTCGAACTAACGTTTACCACTTCTCTAAACGTTTATAGGATATTCGGGAAACAATACCATTTAGATTTGTAAACGTGTCAAACAAACAAACAAGTAGACGGAATACTTTGTCTGTATAAAGCTACATTATATTTTTATTTATATTTTTATTAATTGTTTATTTCATTTTAACGTTTAATTTTCAATGGCTTCTATAAAAGTGGCAGTCCTCCTAAATCAGTGGAGCAAGGATGTAATATAGTTTAGATGATCGCCTTGGAGTGGCATTTCTACCGTGGATGAGACACTTGAAAAAATATGGGGCGCTGAATCCAAAAATAGCAGTATTATTGACCCCACTGAAGAAGACAAAAGTGTCATTTTGGCCATTAAAATTGTAATTAAAAAAAACCCGGATTTTCTCGACCTGTAATTGTTTAGTCCAGAAACCATCTGTATCTATTACAGAACTATTTGGTGGTCACAATCTTGCCAGTGATTAATATTTAGACCATTGTTGCTTAATTTTGGACCGAAACCGGCTAATTTTCACAGAATACTACCAAAACCATGACAGATATGAATAATATGTCTACATTTGATAGAGAAACCAAATATAATTACCCAAACACAGACAGAAGATAGAAAATAACATTATATGGTTGCCAAAATATAGTTTTTACCAAAATACTGAGCGACGTGAACCTTTATAACTCACAGACTGTAATAACGAAAATCAAACGTTCTTGACTAAAACGTTTTAAACCTGTTATTTTAGACTTTCAATTAGTCGTCCACCATCCTGGCTGTTATCTCATTCCTCGGAATCCTCGATAATAGTATCAGTGATATCACCATATATATCAACATCATTATCATCTGAAAATATTCCTGTCCCATCATGTTTGAAAGTACACTTCACATTTGTCTGCTTGCAAATTAGAGTGGTTTTAGACATTTTATTAACGTCCTACCAACCATTGGCTTGTGAGTGTTATGTCCTCCAGTGTATCTCTGAAAGACATGCCACATACCTGCGCAGCAGGCTACCAGTTTTTGCTGCATGACCTCTCTACGGAGGGGAAGGATACCTCCATCAAGGCCATTTATCTTCTTCAGTTGACCGTCTGGATCACAAGGTTGGTATTTTATAAGAAGATTGTCAATATTACTTTATTAAGTAATGATAATGTTCTCTGAGCATAAAGTGTACAAAAATATTATTTTAGAAAGTTATGACTGTGAACAAACGTGATATTGTCTCCAAGATTATAAAGGGCTTGAAGATGGAGAGCACAATTTTCAGCTTTCTGCAGATGTTTCACCTTTCCCTTCCTAAAACATTGTGGTGTTGAGACCACAGTGATCTGTAAATGCCTTGAGGTGAATTGAACCAAGGCAGTTTGCTAGATGAGTGATGTGGATATGCATTATAGTGTTATAGCAGATATGTCCAAGATCTATTCGCACATTGTCATTGATGTGTATTGCATGATAAATTAGAAAGCTCTTGATACCATGAATGTTGCATGA
Source organism: Depressigyra globulus (assembly GCA_032274625.1). Lineage (NCBI taxonomy): Eukaryota > Metazoa > Mollusca > Gastropoda > Neomphalida > Peltospiridae > Depressigyra > Depressigyra globulus. The sequence continues at coordinate 5,621 of JAUUEI010603975.1, forward strand.
ACGACAACATATTGCCCTGGTTTTGCTTTTAACAGCAAGCTGAAATGGTACTCTCTAGTGGGAACCATGAGGATATTTACTTCATACTGAAGACATTGTTTCTCGTATGTAGCATTCACTAACTTTTAAGCTATGAAATGTATACTGTTTTGCTTCCATTATTCCATAAAGAACTTGATAAATGCAGTATTAAATTTAGTGATCAATCAGAATCTGAATTACAAAACCATTATCAAAATCAAAATCATATCTCTACACAAGGCAGACTCGAAATGAAAGTTGTTAGCTTAGTCATGAACTAGTTAGGATGTAATTGGTCAGCACCAGTTATATAAAAGGATGCATTTTGACACATTTTCCCGTTTATGATTAACAATAACGGTACCAAGTGTACTACACTAATTTCTGAAGTTTAGAGTTTGAAATGGATATATTCCAGAACAGGCAAATCACAGGAACGGAAATGGCTTATACACAAGGCAACATAAATGTATGCATCAAAAGTTGTCAGTTCTCTCTTATTAATCAAATCTTATATGTTTTTGGATAGTTTATACTTTGGTATTTTGTTTTCTGTCAGAATGAGGAATAATACAGTTTCAGGTAAAGAAGAACATAATAAATATCTTTATTTGGGGGAAGACGTGGAAAGATAACTTCTTCCAGGAATAGTTAACGGATGCTACACATTTGGAAGATCACTGCTGAGAAAAAGTGAGAAACAATAACAGGGCAGACTGATGTCAACCGTGCAACATACACTAATATCATTGTGGTCCTCCTTTGATAACATTCATTTGATAACATATCCACATCACTGTTACAGCAATCAACCTTTATCCAGTTCGCTGCACGGCCTTGTCAAGTCAATATATTCGCTGACAGGATGTGACCACCATACATCACCATTTTTCAGAAAGGGAAAGATTAAACCTCTGCAGAAAGACTTATAGAAAATCAAGTAACTACATACTATGCTCAGAGATCATTGTCATCTGTTAATGAAGCCATGTTTAAAATCTTCTTACAAAAAATAAAGACATTGTGATCGAGACGGTCTATTGAAGACGATAAAGGGCCTCGATGTAGACATGCTACTACCCTGAAAAGGTCTTATGGAACGAATTTTGTGGCATATGTCTGGAAGCATGAACATCTCAGAGATTGACTGGAAGAAATCAACCTACTGCTCCTGGTTAGTAGGATGTTCAATGAATGTTTATACAGGTCATTAGACAATACGATATTGCAGATGGGGATATTGGTGCTTACGATGATATCAATGACACCACTAGAGCAAACTGTTTATTAATCATCAGCTATTAGATGTCAAACATATGGTAATTTTAACTTCCTTGTGCAGAAATACGATTTTGATTACGAAAACAGTTTTGTCGTTCTGATTTGATACGTAGTCAGAGGAAACCTGCTGCGATTTCCCATTAATAGCAAGGAATGTTTTATATTCACTTTCCCATCGACAGGACGATAAATACCTTTATGAAGATAACGACGATGATAACGACGATGATGACCCTGATGTCAGTGATAATATTATATATTGATGATGACAAAGACTGAGATGCCACTGGTGATGATGCGGATGACTAATTAAAATTAGGTTTTAACAGCGATTATAATAACATGTTTTTTTTAAAAATCTTTCAGTTCAAAATGTTTGCCTTTATTTCTTTATTTAAGTAATCGAGTTTACACTATACACACTATTTTGTATAAAACGGCATTGTGATAGCAAAAAATGCTATTTTGTTCGTTCTTACTGGGTTTGGTATTATTATTTTGATTTTGCCATCTTGGTAGGGAAAAAGCTGTAGGGTTTTAAAGCCCCAAAATGGCCCAATCTGGCCAAAATGTTCCCAGAATGATCTAAATATTATTCAGTTGCGGGATTTTGACCACTTTAGTGGTACTATAATATATACAGATGATTTCTGGGCAGAAAATTACAGGTCCAGAACATCTGTTCAGAAAATGCTAATTTTGGCCATATTTGAGTCAATGAGTTTATATAGTTTACACTTCGCACAGTATTTAGGTAAAAACGGTATTTTGGCAACCATGTAATGTTATTTTCTACCTTCTGTTTGTGTTTGGGATATTATATTTGATTTCCCTATCAAATGTAGACATATTATTCATATCTGTCATGGTTTAGGTAGTATTTCTATGAAAATTGACCGGTTTTGGTAAACAAAATTGCCAAATTTGGCCAAAAGTAGGCAACAATGGTCAAATTATTATTCACTAGTAAGATGTTGACCTCAAAGTATTCTGTAATAGATACAGATGATTTCTGGACAACAAATTAAAGGTCTAGAACATCCGTTTTTCAAAATTTCAAGTTTGGCACTTTTGTCTTCAATGGGGTCAATAAGACTGCCATTTTTGGATTCAGCGCCCCAATTTACATAAAGTAGGCTTGTGAAACCTTCCTTACCTAAAATTCTTATTAAAGCCTTCTGCCTCTTGGAGTAAGAAATTTAGTCTAACAAATGAGTAACCTTTTTTTTGTCCAACAGGTGGACTTCCCAACTGGCCGCAGTTACACTTACAGTCAACTGAAATCCTTGGTAATACGTACCGCTAGTGCTCTGCATAAGCGTGGATACAAAAAGGGAGATGTCATCGCCATTTTCAGCACGAATCTCCCTGAATACACTATGCTCATCATGGCCGCTGCCAGCCTCGGGGTTGTCTTGACAACAGCCAATCCAATGTGTTCGGCTTGTGAGTTACTACAGTGCTTTCAGTTTCTTACTTCGGTTGATCCGTTTACCGTGAAATGTTTCAGCGAATTGATTTCAAAGATAGAATGTCTACCAAAAGACACTTATCCAAAGGCGACGAACTGAATAATGATAGTTTCCAGACATTTCAGTCCTGTTTTATTATTGCCTTTAACTTCATTGGACCACTAGGTCAAAAAAAAGATATTGGAAATTGCTTTTGGTGTTATTTGGATAAAGAAGGTTTCTTTTACAAAAATACAAAATAGCTTTCTGTCAAACAATTAATATTTAGGGTGATTTGGCGAATAATGATTGTTTGCATTTGAGGTGGCACCTGTGCGTAGTCTTCTACCCACAACTGACATTACACCTTTCGAAAGTAAAGTTTGTTTTATTTAACGTCGCCTCTAGAGCACATTGACCTTTTCAAAGTTTGGTTCTAAATATACATTTTAATATTTTATTTTCTTCTTGAACTCTATGATAATTGTATTTTTCACAGCTATTTACTGTTTTATTTTAATAATTGCTTTTCAGATTTATGTCGATCATTTTAATGCATTTACCTGTTTGACACCCAATACCAGATTGTTCCTTTTAGTGTGCTGTGATGATAAACATTCATTGTTGTTTTTTTTGTAAAAAAAAGAAAAAAGAATATGTATTTCCATATAAACTGGAAAGGTATTAGCAATGCATATTTTAACATTCATCCATTCATTCATTCCCAATAAAACAAATATAACCAGGAAAGTGATTTAAAAATGAATATTTTTCAGATGAGCTAGCTCGTCAACTTCAACTGTCAGAATCCAAAGCAATAGTGACGATTGATTTCCTGCTACCGACCATCAATGTGGTGTTTAACAAACACCCTCACATCAAGGAACAGATAAAGGAAGTGTTCACATTTGGTGAAGCTGATGGATGTATACCCTTTGACTTGCTGATGCAAGATGATGGCAAATCATTCCCAGAGAATGTAGACATTAATCCCGCAGAGGACACCATGGTTTTGCCCTTCTCCAGTGGAACTACTGGAATACCCAAAGGTGTCATGTTGACCCACCGGAACTGCGTATCAAACCTTACGCAGTGGATGTTAGTATTAATATATCAATGTTTTACTTCATCATGAATTACATGTATTTTGTCTTGTTAGACGTATATGCTCTTTAAGTCGTGGGGCGGGATCTAGCTCAGTAATTGAAAAATACCTAAGTAATAATATTCTAACCTAATGTAGTGAAGGTGCGGGGTCTAGCTCAGTCGGTTGAGCGCTCGCCTGAGGTGCCACGGTCGCTGGATCGAACCTCCTCGGTGGACCCATTAATTGTTTTCCGTCCCAACCAGTGTCCAACGCCTGGTATGCCAAAGGCTGTGGTATGTACTATCCTGTCTGAGAGAAAGTGCATATAAAAGATCCCTTGCTGCTTATCGAAAAGAGTAGCCTATCTGGCGGCAGCGAGTTTCCTCTAAAGACATGACAGAATTACCATATGTTTTACGTCCAATAGCCGATGATCAATGTGCTTTAGAGGCATCGTTAAATAAAACAAATTTTACTTTTAACTTTAGATAACAGTTTTGTCGTTCGGAATTGGATACCAGTAGTAGATACTCTTACTTCACGGTGATCATGCATGGCTGCCGACTTCTGTACAGAGCATCAACTATCCTATCCCTAGACTAGGTCGCTGTGTATTCAGGAATTAACACCATTTTATCCAGTTGCTCAGAGAACAAGTTATTGCCCAGCCTCCAACTGTTACATAGTGCACTTGATATGTAAGTTTACTCGT
>JAUUEI010604196.1:0-10169 GCA_032274625.1 Depressigyra globulus
CGTCCGACGCCGATATAACCGTATTTACATTTGTAAATTAAAATGTGTTGAGTGCGTCGTTAAAAAACAAAAAAAAAACATATTTTTAAGATCTCATCATATATAGCAAAGATGACTATCCAAAATGAAAATGCTGTATTAGTCTTCCAGATATGTGGAATAGATAGTTCCAATAGTTTCATTACATTCCATTCTCTAAAATAGGTTCAGCAACAAGATATCTAATTTTGTTAATAAAAAATGGACATGCCCAGTGTGACATCTTGAAGTGCGTCTAACAAAAGCATGACTTCTTAGATATGAACCGGCTAACGTACATCACCTGTTGTGTCCAAAAATGCGATGAACGTTCATTTCACCGAAATTCCTATCCAGAGCAAGAAATTCAACAGGAAAATGGTGCATTAAACTTTAAAGGTTGTTAAAACTCCCCTTAAAAACATGTAATGTGCTGTTGGGCTATATTGCTAACTTTAGATATTTTTTATTAAATAAGTATGAATCATGTATTTGTATCCTCTTTTGAATACCTACATTCAAATACCTATATATATAACGTGCTATGAAATTGATCAAATAAAATAGTATTTGGGGAAAAAAAGAAACTTTTTCCCCTCTAAAACCTTGTTTGTTATAAATGAATATTTTATCTTCCAAATAAAACCAGGGTTTTATCCAGGATTTTTCACAAGGCTGATGGAATTGGGGAAATTAGCATGATTTTGGTTATAATATTATTACAAACTTTTTCATGTTTTTAAATATTTAGAGAGAGAGAGAGAGAGAGAGAGAGAGATCAGCAACATTCTAAGAACTAAGCTATATATATATACATGTATATACGCACACATGCCTGCATAACCACACACACACATGCCTCTTCATCTGTTTAGCATACTGTGACTAACTAGCAGCTATTTTCATTGATTTTATGATCACAAATTGTCTCATAACCCGTGATGTATTGTCACATTAGTGTGTGTGCTGTATTAAATTTTCCATACACCTTAATTGATTGTTCTGGTTCTCAAGGGAGAATGAAGCAAGGAATTTAATTATCAAATGAGTCTATTATCTCTATAGATAAATTTGTACATGTATTTATTTTAAAGGGGCAGTCTGGAGTTTGTTACCGTTTTAACCCGTTTTTTTGTAAATAAAACCTTTTTGAATAATCAGAATTACAATTTACTTACATATTCTTGTTCAGGATATCATTATCCATAAATTGGAAATTATCAGAATTAAAAATTACTTATATATTCTTGTTCAGAATATCAATATTTATAAATCAAATATGTTTTTGGTCACCCATGTGTTGATAGTAGCTCGATATCGAAATTCTTTTGTTAAAAAGATAATAAAATGATATGTACGAAAAAAATTAAGCAAAAATCGATATCGAGTTACTACCAACACTTGGGTGACCAAAAACATATTTGATTTATAGATATTGATATTCTGAACAAGAATATATAAGTAATTTTTAATTCTGATAATTTTCCAAAACTGGTTAAAACGGCAACATTCACACACTTTAATGAAATGTATGTATACTCAAAATGCAAGAAGCTAGTAAACTGCTGTTTTGAGCATTTAGACATTTTTGACTGATATTGATTTCATCAAACCTAGATCCTATAGAAGAGTACAGGAATGTCATGGTCAAGTGTGAAATGAGAGATTCAGGCCTAAACCTTCACACAAATTTCCAAATCCCATTCACATCATGATTCGCGCGAGTGTGAAACATCACAATCCAAATGCATTCACATGAAATATTTCCGCGAAAGGAAATCATAATCGGATTTTGAAGGATTAAAATAGATTTTCCAAAGTAATTTGGAAATGAAAACAAATTGTCTAAAACGAAAGTAAAAAGTAAAGTTTGTTTTATTTACCGACGCCTCTAGAGCACATTGATTTTTATTTTATCAACAACTATTGGACGTCAAACATATGATGATTCTGACATGTAGTTCATCGGTTAATGTTAAAGAAATCAATTTTGTAAAAAAAATTGTATATAATCTTGGCAATTGCATTTAAATTATCTAAATAGTATTTAGTTGCCAGTTTTTCTATTTGGTCCCAAAGTGATTTCAGAGTAAAAGTTTAAAAAACAAAATATTAATTTGCGTAAAATTAGTTTTCACTCTTTGGAGTGAATAGCCAAGTCTTTTGGCAGATGCATGTAAATTCATCCGAGTTATTTTGTATACAAATTGAAATTTATCATTTAATTTCATTACAACTTTATTTTAGTACTTCTATCCAATTAGGGTTCAAGAACGCTGTCCTTGGCACACACCTCAGCTATCTAGGCTGTCTGTCCAGGACAGTGATTAAATTGTTAGTAGAGGTTAGTGAGTGTTATATAGAGAGAAGAAGGTGTATTAGCCTAACACCTACCCATTGAACCCTTAAGAACTTGCTCTGGGTTGGAGCCGGTATTGAGAGAAGAACCCTGTACCTTTTCAGTCCGACGGCTTAGACCGGTGAAATTTATTTTATTTTTCCTTGGCATTTTGTGCTCAGAGTCAAAATATGGTTACATTTTTTATGATTTTTGTTTTAACCACCCCATACACCGTTTAACTTTTAATTATCGTATAAATGAAATACTTCACACTTTGGTCACGACAAGGAACAGTTGTCAAAAGTGAATGATCATATGACTGGATAAGACATCAAACAGAAATATGGACCTGTACAAGAGTACTCTGAATCTTGAATATGTTTACCTACAATAGTTTGAATAGAGGAACAGGATTGTAACTACGACCTGGTACATTTCACACTGTATTATGTCCACTGAGATATTTGACCAGGACAGTTGAGGGTAGCGGCCTTGATAAGCCTTGGCAGGAAGCAGACCTATATAGCAGTGTCACATAGACTCAGATTATCAATGGCTCATTAGATGATAGCTCTTCAAGCTCAAATGACAATGCATGCTCCATTTGACTTCTAGCTGAATGCATTCCCAGAAGACCATCTTGCTGTGAATGACTCCCTACGGTCAGCAGCAGGGCCTCACAGAACGTTTACTCAGGCAATCCCAGTGAAGCTGGACATCTGCACACCGAGACGCAGATTATGATGTCATTCATGACAAAGATTCATGCACAAGAGGGCTTGCATGTATCCGAATCCGGTCATTTTATACTCAAGTTTTGGAATATCATACGTGATAGCAACTGGTTACTCTACTTCTTAGACGACAATATGCTAGATTATGCCCAAAACTTCGCATAGTACATTACTTTTATGCATGAATGACCCAGATAGCAGGAGTTTGTAAATGGTGACTTCAGGGTGAACTCGAGCAAAACTGTCGTATTCACTCCCATTGGTTGCAGTATCTAACAGCTTCTCCCAGGCAAGGTTCACCATCAGGAATGAGCTATTAGGCAACATTTCCATGCTGTAACAAGCTGCATCTTTAACTCCTGCCACAAATCTCACAGAGAGCATCCACTCAACGGAGCAGGTTGTCTTGAGTGCAAATCAGATTTGTTAAATAACGTGTGATTGGCAGTGAAAACCTATGGGCCAAGATGAAAAAGGTCAAAGTGTCTTGAAATACCTCTGCAAGATAGATCCAACTGAAAGATGGCTATGAATCTGTCATACTGAAGGCAATATCATCATTCTTTGCCAGGATGCTAGTGATAGCATGGTCTTCAAGAGCGGAGTGATGAAATATATTTTACGTGATTGTCTTGGAGTGACGGTCCTCCCATGGACGAGGCGCTTAATAGTAGATCACGGAGACCACCACAACCTTGTCAAAATTACCTTTGGACTCTCTGCCTTATGCAGAAATACGATTTTGATTACGATAACAGTTTTGTCGTTCAGATGGACTTGGAAATCGTGATTGGCACTCATGAGTTTTCACAAACCAGGTGTTGATGGAATCAGATGTATCGATCCACCCACAACTGACAGATGTGCAGTAATCCACCTGCTGGAGAATCCCGTGCAAGTCGATACTGACAACACACAAGAAACTACCACACACTGGGTACCAGGCTCAGTACTGGACTCCTTGAAAACGTCGCCTAATAGCTCATTCCTGATGGTGAACTTGGCCTGAGAGAGCCTGTTAGATACTGCAACCTGTTGTTCTGTCTCTGCAGAAAGGTGTTACAACTCAGGGCCTGTAAGCTAGAACTTGAGTATAGTCTTTGAGTCCCAGATATTCCTCCTTGGCAAATAATACTCAAGCTTATTAACTGAAAAGCTAGAGTTATCTTGTTCTTTAACAAATATCTTCAGTGAACGAAGCCACACCAGAACAGCACAGAGGCAACTGAAAAGGAATAAAATCCTACATGGTAGAAGATTTAACTTCCATCGGACACAGTGTATTCAATCTGTACCTTGCTAAAAATCCATACAAGGCAGAGTCGAAGGGGAATTATGACAAGGTTGTGATTGTTTCTGTGACGGCCCTGTATCAACAAGTGTATACACACATGAAGAGGCATACTCATAATTCTGCATGCTGTGAAAATTGTAGAAAGTACTCCGTCTACCTATACTCACAAGAAAACCTGATGTTCTGTTCCTGTTTCTTTACAGGGTGCCCCAACTGGTGCTCATTGGCACCATTGACAAAGCATTTTGAAATCAATCTATGACCAAATTTAATCAACTGGCACACGCAAACTGGTAGTGATGCAGCTAGACACATAAAAGGAAAGGTAAAAGGGATGCTTCCCAGCATTCCTGGCATCAAGCAATGTACTTGCTGCACTGGCTGAGCTTGGTGAAAGAGCAAACCTCCACGATGAAGTGGTTACGGGCACTAAAGGGTTATTGTACGCACTATTCTCTCCTAGAAGCTATTGAAGCCTGAACAAGGAATGAACAAGCTCCAACCTACACATGATGCATGGCTCGAGCATATAAGTTGAGCTCACTTACAGAGAAGTGCTTAGGCACAGGACAGACTCAGTTATCGACAATCCTCTTGAGCATGGATGGTCGCAACAAGATGGTCAACGGATGTCAATGCTGAGCAAAGAAGCACCAGATTGAGTATCTTGTCTGCTCCGAGCAAGAGATGTCGTCTGATGTCATAACATACAACCTACAGGAATTGGATAAGATGAGGAATGGGAGTAATGTGTGTAGATGTGACTTGTTTGTATGTTCCCCTTTGAACTGGAGTACGTTGTTTCAAACTAGTAGTGACTGTTGTTTGATGTATGGCACTGTCTATTGGAAATTCATATTATGCTTATTTTCTGAGGCTCAGTATTCACACCCAGAGACCCATGGATACTTGGAAACATACTCTCATTATGGATTTGATCATCCTGATAATTTTAAGGGGTCACATGGTATGCTTATTAAAGGTATTAAATTTAAGGTCAAATATTATCGGTTTTTACCCCCGATGTTTATTTTATGGTAAAAAAATTTACTCTGGGACCACACTGAGAAACTGGCAACAAAACTTTTTCTTATCAGGGGTGTATTGTAGATGTAATTAACATAGTTGCCAAGATTATATATGATTTTTTGCTTTTTTATATTTACTGATGGACTAATGTCTTTTAGAGGAAACCCGCTGCCACCACATGGGCTAGTTTTTCCGATAAGCAGCAAGGGATCTTTTATATGCATTTTCCCATAGACAGGACAATATATACCCCGGCCTTTGGTATACCAGTTGTGGGGCACTGGTTGGAACGGAAAAAAGCCCAATTGATGGGTTCACCAAGGAGGTTCGATCCTGTGACTGTGACACCTTGGGTGAGAGCTCAACCGACTGAGCAAGATCCAGGCTTCGAAATAAGTTCAGGTTACCAGGAGGTTACCACATGACAGAAAAGTCGAGAACAAATCTTCGTTCTCCATAAAATTCGTTAGCAAACAGTAGTTTCGTTTCCGAACAAAATTACAAGTGATTTCGGTCTTCCGTGTTTCGGTTTCTTCGACTAAATCACACCCAATTTACTGCATACCGATGCTACAGCAAGTGTTCAATAAGTCCGCGTTTTAGACATGCCCATATTGTGCTTTACAGGGTACCAGTTTATCAGAGAATATTTGTGATGGAATTGATCCATTTTATAATTCAGTTATTAAATATGAGACACCCATATGTAGAGTATCAATACAAAGAGAACAGTGACAAGAATGAATTATAAATACATTATACCATCAGTTTTCACTAATTAAGGGCCTTAACAATAATAATAATGGAAATATTAAACTTGATTAATTTATGGTAACCTATAGGTTACCATGTCCATTTTTGTTGTAACCTGTAAATAGGTTACCAGCCGCGGTGCTTATTTCGATGCCTGTATATCCAAGCCCTGTCTAAAACGATTTCGACCCATAACATTCTCAACCAACTGTCCCCGTCAGTTGCTCAGTTACACCTATAACTTTATTGCACCAAATGTCAATGCATAGATGATTTACCAGTTGTGTTTTGTTTGTATGTTTCGGTCGATTTCATGGATACAGAGCTCAATTTTTCCGAAAACTACGATACTAAAATTGTTGTTTATTTATTGATTTCAACGTTCACAAAGGAATGTGACATGCACATATTTGTGAACCAAGTTTGTTGAAAATAATTTCGGTCATTTGTGTTACCGCTTGTAGTATTGTTCAGGAAACTCCCCCTCCCTCCCCAACCAAACACAGTACCTACAAGTTTCGAAAATGAACCACTATCTATGGTATATTACTTTGGTAGCAATTACTTACATAACAATCACAATAAATTGTTATTTCAATTATAATTAATGAAATCCGTATTATTTTAAAGATAATATTGCACACAGTCCGTGTGTGTATGTGTGTGTGTTATAATAATTTGGATTCAGTGGATTCTCGCAAACTTCTTTCATGAGAATCCTTGGATTCTCGCGAAAATTGTTGAAATTTTAGGCCTGAGATCTATATAACATCTGTAACACCATTTCTTTTGCACCATATTGATAGATAATAATTTGAATTGAGTAACCTTGGATAAAAATAAAACCTAAAACACTTATCCTCGTAATAGGTCACAATGATTTATCCAGGCATTCTGTGGTACCGGAGAATGTCCTTCCCAAAAGAAATTGGCACTAAAAATGACCAATTTCTGTTAATTATTGATTTTGTTTATACATAGACAGAACGTCACATATGTGTTTTTTTGTTCCTATTTATTGCACAAGTTTATTGTCTGCAATACTATATACCACAAGACCGCTTAGATGTCGAATTGTATGTTATTGTGCACCAAAAAATGAGTTCAATAAACAGGAAGCAAGAAAAACATGTGACGTTCTGTATTTATTACATACCTTTATAATTTAATTATTCATAAAAAGAATTAAAAGAAATCTACATCAAGCAAACAAACGTATGTCAGAAATCCCCATGCTAGATGCCAACCCCTCCAGGCAGCATAGCACTGACAAAGTTTCAAATAACAAATGACGTCATATAAATTTCAAAGCAAACATGACGTAATAAATACATACTTGTTTCAGTGTTGTCACCTAGGTGATTCTTTTATTGCACAGGTCAGTTTGGCTTTTATTACTATAAGATTGAATGCGTATGTAATAAAATAAAATATTTAATGACCTGAAAATGTTGATAATTATAACCAAAATTATTTTATTTTTCCAAATTCCATCATTCATGGGAACCCTGGTGAAAAATCCTGGATAAATCCCCGGGTCATTGTTTTACCTAACATAGCATTCATTAAGTTCAAAAGAAATGTTTATTGAATCTGTTTCTTACATCAGTGCATTCACATTAATATTTGCCATTCTGAACAAATATGTCCCACTCCTAAATATTGATTTGTTTGTGCCTCGTTTCCAAAATTGTTCCTACGGGCCTATTTTGAATGAATAGCCAGCAATTCTCTCTCCCCTCCCCCACACACACCCCCCCCCCCCCCCAGCTATTTGTACATGTATAATAGATGTAAATAGCAGTAACAATTTTTAAACCAACCGTCAATATGTATTGCATCTTTTAAATAATAAGTGAACAGAAATAAGGGGGTGAACAGAAATAAGGGGTCACCACTACAGCTTAATTGGCGGTTCTGTTAAGAAAAACTGTTTGATTGAAGCTAACCATTAAAATCAAGGACTGTTGCTGAAGTTTACTACTAATTTATTATATAGGAATCCATTTCCATACCACCCACTTGTTATATAAAGAAGCCTATATTATAAACATGTACAATTTATGGTAATTAACAGTGGTCTGCAGGTGTTATGTACCAACATTATTAATTTTTTTAAACTGACAATTAGTTTGAAAAATATTTCACAATAAAGTTAACTAGGTACATGTAAAGGTTTGTCGATAATCATGTTTAATAAGCCTGCATGAATTGAGTTTGTTTGACAGTTGGTTCCATAATATTTTTAAAACAAACATTTAATTAGCCTTCTGTTTTATAAACATTTTGTTAGATAAGAAGTAAACATGAGTACTCATTTCAGAAATACAATTGGCTAATAATAATAATAATATTTTTTATTTTATTGTTCATTCAGCATAGTTTGTTTGTTTAACGACACACTCAACACATTTTAATTTACAAATGTAAATACGGTTATATCGGCGTCAGACGCATGATTACGTCGAGAAAAAACCCAGTGGCTAGCTGACGGGGATCAATCCTAGACCGACCGCGCATCAGGCAGCACTGTACCACTGGGCCATGCTGCCCACTCATTCAGCATAGTGTCAGGCCCCCATGGTTTCAGTTTCGATAGCATTCCTGGTAAATCACTAAGTGTATTATATTGGACCACTGGTGGACTGTATTTCCCTTTTAAAATACTTCAGATATTTCCTGTCGGTAGTGTTTAAAAGTGCTTCTCAAGGACCGGCTGATGAAATTAACAAGTTTTCCGATTTTGTTTCCTATGGTATCTTGGTGCATTTCAAGTGCATGATTATTCTTGCACTTGCCAGCTGATAACATCTTTGATCTATTTATCAGTTATAATGCCTTTGATCTACATATTAATTTAGCGGCATAGAACATACATGCATAGTTTAAGTAGCCATGACATCGACATTTCAAGATAGGAAACTATTTTAGTCAGAATTGTTTTGTTATGGTTTAGTGTTATTATTGGTTGATGAGGCATTCATGTATAAGAATAAAACAACACTGTAATTAAGGCAGTTGAACATAGTAATAAATAATTTTCTTTTGTCCATCGATGACCATCTTCCATAATCATTTAAGTACTGTGGTTTGATGTTGTTTTCTATCATTTGTCGATGGACAATATTCAGGGTTTTAGCATTGACGTCCAATCAGATTAGAGTAAATCATATAACAAAGGAACAATTCTAATGTTGTTTAAACATTTTATTTTGTACACACATCAAATTGGGATTGGCCATCTGACAAAATGTCTATATTAAGGCCTCTTGGTTCTCCCTACAATTAACAAATACATATTGTATACATCAAAATGACAATCCGACAATATTGATTAAGATATTTCAACTAAGGTTGGCTTATGTTGGTTGGGATTGAAACAAAATTCTGCATCTTCAATAGGGTGACCACAAGTACAAGAAGGGTTGTACAAATTTGGGACATTCAAATCTGTTGAATTTTATCACCTTTATAGAAATATGGTGGTTCTGTGCAGTTCTGTTTAGTTATTTACACTTAAAGCATATACCTGTTTCACTAACCTTGTATAATCTTTAAAAAACCCACACACATTTATGTTTTTATTAGTATCAATTTACTAGATTTTCAGAATGATTTAATTTGCAACATAGAGGGATGTGCTAAAATTGTTGCTCTCTTGATACAGATGTGTTACACAGATATTTATAAAAAAAAAAAATTAAATCGTGTTTAATGGAAATAAATTTGCAATGGAAGATAATCAATCCTTTTCTTTTAAAAGAAATTTAATTTCATCTGACTGACTGCCTGCTTATGCAAGGCTAGAAGTGTTCTCGGGGCGGGATCTAGTTCAGTTGGTTGAGCGCTCGCTTGAGGTGCCGCGGTCGCAGGATCGAACCTCCTCGGTGAACCCATCGATTTGGCTTTTTTCCGTATGTATTGTCCTATCTATGGGAAAATGCATATGAAAGATCCCTTGCTGCTTTTCGGAAAGAGTAGCCCATGAAGAGGCGGCAGC
>JAUUEI010604529.1:0-10160 GCA_032274625.1 Depressigyra globulus
TTTTTGCTTCTAAAGAAGGAGATATAGCGATTCGGGTGCAAGGTGATTTTCCGATAAAGCATCCCCAGCAAGGCCGCTTTATTCAAGACGGAAGTTCAACTAAAAATGATTGGTTGGGCTATATTCCACAGAACGAAATACCCGCATTAAAAAACCCAAGTCGAGGTTTCGTTTTTTCTGCCAATCAAAATTCTACACCACCGACTTACCCATATTATTACAATGGTTTTTTTAGTGATTATAGATGTCGATCTATTTATAATAATCTCCGCAAAATGTCTAAGGTTACGGTTGAGGATATGATGAAATTGCAAAATGATGATTATAGTTATATGGCAGAAGATGCCTTGCCGATGTTGTTAGCAGCATTGGACACTGCAGAATTAAAATCGGGGGCTTTTCCTTTGATTGAGCAATTACAAAATTGGGATTATCACTTTAAGAAAGATAGAATAGAACCCGTTTTATTTTCCGTTTGGATGGATAAATTAAGAGAACGTACATGGGATGAAGTGGCCATATTGCCAGATTCGCTTGCCATGCAATATCCAGAGACTTGGCGGCTTATCGAGTTGATGGCTGACTCAACGCATAATTATTTTGATTTAGTGCTGACCGATGAAGTAGAAGATTTTAATTTTATAGCCACCTTGTCTTTTGGGGATATGATGGAGGAGCTTGCCGAAAAAATAGCTAGCGGTGATTATTATTGGAAGGATCATAACAAGCCGACAATCAATCACTTAACAAGACAAATTACCGCTTTCGCTCGCCCCAATTTAGCGATGAGTGGGCAGACAAATACCATTAATGCAGTTCGAGGAGGATTTGGTCCTTCATGGCGTATGGTTGTAGAAATGACCACACCTATCCAAGCTTATGGAGTTATTCCGGGTGGAGCGTCGGGTAATCCGGGTTCTCCATTTTATGATAATATGGTCGAGGATTGGGCAAAAGGTCAGTATTACCGACTGAGTTTTTTGCCGAAATTAGATATAACGAATCAAACTACTTTTTTGAAAACAGAAATTTTTAAATAATGAAGCATTTCTTACAATTAGTTGTTATTTTTGGCCTCGGTTGGTTGTCTCAACAATTTCTCCCTTGGTGGACAATGGCATTGGTAGGGGCTTTCGCAGCATTTGCATTTCATAAGCGTAAATGGAGTAGTTTTATCATCGGTTTCATTGGAGGCGGATTGTTATGGATTGTGCCTGCTTATATGTATAATATTGCTAATAATAATGTCCTTTCGGAAAAAATTGGACTATTATTCGGCGGATTAGCACCAACCAAATTGATTTTGATTACCGCTTTATTAGGTGGTTTAACAACTGCTTTGGGCGCATGGACAGGAAGTGCAGGAAGGTACCTCCTCCAAAAAACTAAAAACTAAAAATGAAAAAAATACATAATTTAGGCCTTCAAGATTCCGTCATGCACCAGTATGTAGGTGAAATGAGGGATAGAGCTATCAAGAATGACAGAATGCGCTTTCGCAAAAATGTCAATAGAATTGGTAGTATCATGGCTTATGAAATAAGCAAGACCTTTGATTTTGAAGACAAATCCATTGAAACGCCTCTAGGCGCGACGACTTTTAGAGAAGTGTCTCATCGAGTCGTGGTAGGGACGCTGTTGCGTGCAGGACTTCCTTTTCATAATGGCTTTTTGGAGTTTTTTGATTATGCCGATAATGCCTTTGTAGCGGCTCTTCGGGAGCACCATAAGGATGGCTCTTTTCACATTAAAGCAGATTATGTGACGGCTCCAAACCTGGATGGTTGTGTACTCATTATCTGTGACCCGATGTTGGCGACAGGTGCTTCCGCAAAAAAATCCATCGATTTATTGTTGGAACACGGTACACCCAAGAAAATCCACTTTGCAACAATCATCGCTTCAACTGACGGAATCGATTTTTTGCGTAGAGAAAATCCCGATGTAGATATCTGGACAGCAGCTATCGACGAAGAATTAACAGGTAAATCTTATATTGTTCCTGGACTTGGTGATTCTGGAGATTTGAGCTTTGGACCTAAAGAGGATTAACCAGCGACGAAGGAGCAATTAAACCAGCGACGAAGGAGCAATTAAACCAGCGACAAAGGAGCAATTAAACCAGCGACAAAGGAGCAATTAAACAGCGACGAAGGAGCAATTAAACAGCGACGAAGGAGCAATTAAACCAGCGACAAAGGAGCCAATTAACCAGCGACAAAGGAGCAATTAAACCAACTTACTTCCCCTGACCTTTTATTAATACTAATACCGTATAAAAAAGAATTTTAACGTCAAGCGCCAGTGACATATTTTCAATATAAAGGATGTCGAATTGCAAACGTTTAATCATTTGGTCGACATTAGAAGCGTATCCATATTTCACTTGTCCCCAAGAGGTGATACCTGGTCTTACTTTTAATAAATGGCGATAGTGTGGAGCACGCTCCATGATTTTATCTATGTAATATTGACGTTCAGGGCGGGGACCTACTAGAGACATGTCACCTCGCAAAACATTCCAGAAATTAGGCCATTCATCTATCCGCCATTTGCGCATAGTCGCACCCCAACGCGTACACCGACTGTCTCCTGTTTGAGAAAGCATGGGACCAGATTTTTCTGCGTCTATGTACATGGATCTAAACTTAATAATATTAAATGGTTTGCCGTTAAGGCCAATTCTTTCCTGTAAATAAAAAATAGGTCCGGGCGAAGAAAAACGAACAAGTATGGCACTAATAATTAAAAAAGGAGAGAAGAGCAGTAACATAAATACACTAGCAAATATATCGATGATTCGTTTGATTGTCAATTGCCAAGCAGGCATTAATTCCTGGTCTATCTCAATTAAAATTTCGCCATATACATGATTCATTTTGACCGCTCCTAAAACGATGTCATACATATCCGGAATGACTTTTACGAGTGTTTTATCAAACCCAAAAAGCTGATCCATTATCCGCGACATTAATCCATGTTCAGAAGTTTCAATAGCGACAATAACTTCTTCTACCTCTAGTTCTTTGACGATTTTGGGGAGCTTGTCTAGCTTGCCTAGTATCGGTAGAAATTCACTTCACTCATTGGTACTGTTGCCATTAGAATCGATAAAACCTAAAAATTTATAACCCAATCCCTTCTCTCTAGCTTGTATTTTTTTGTAAAGTTCCGTTGCTTTTTGATTACCGCCTATGATAATTGTGTTAAAGGTGACCTTGCCAGATTTGAGTCGGCGACTTGCTCTTGTCAACCAAAACATCCGAGCAATGACGACTAAAAAAAACTGCAAAGAAAACAAAGTAAGAAAGGAACTGATGTAGGTTCTATTGCCCACGATCACATCGTCAATCAGTAAGGAAAAAAACAAAAATATGACACCGACGAGGGTAAGAAAAAAAGTACGAGAAACAGTAGATAATCTAGATAGCCGATACAAATCTCTATAGCAACCAAAAAAAGCATAAAAAAAAGACCAACCAACAGGAATAGCGATGATGCCAATTTTAAAATTAGGATCCGTAAAAATTAAATCCCAATTTACAGCGCCTTCAAAACCTTTTCGATAGATAAAGAAAGTAGCCCACGCCAGTATTGACATGACAAAATCTGTAAGGATATACAGCCATATTTCGAGTTGGCGTTTATCTTTCACTTGTAGCGTAATATTTTGATATTATCAAGAATAACTTCCCCACTTTCACCCGCAGCAATTTGTGCTTCCGTTAAACTTACATTGAATACAAGTTGATAGTCCAACCATTTGTGTGTATTTACAAAACCAGTCAAAGGGATGTATATTTTGTTCCATTCTTTTTTAATATTAAGCGTGGATACGGGTTGGATATCTCCAGTAAGATTCGCTTTATGGCCTCTTAGCCAAATCGAAAAAGGAATGTCATTATGATAGTTCATTTCAAGATAGACCTCAGAGCCATTGGCAGGAATTGTGAATAGTCCATTATTCCCAGCAGAAAGATTAGCGGAAGTGTCTTGTACAAATAAACGTACGCCACGACCTTCAAAACCTTCATTGGTTATCGTAGCAGTAGTAGTACTGTCTTCATCCAAATCATCTATCAGTGAATTGCTCGTTTCAAAATCGATATGTAAAGCTAAAGTAATATCGTCAGAAGAGTGATAATTGGTGACCACAGATACCGTATCTATAACACCTGCTTTTAAATTGTGATCCAACTTGACCGATTCATAAAAGTTATAAAGAACAGGTCGATCTAATATTCCATTCTGGTGGATTCCTGAAAAAATCTGTATATCCGTTTGCCCTATTTCAAGAATGGGAACGGTGGCAGGGATAGGGTAGGCGCCCAATAAATTTCCGTTAGCATAAACCCACGCCTCTGTAATTTTGGAAGATGTTGAACCAAATTCACTGGGCGCTACGGACACACTTGGAATAAAAAGATAAGCTGGAATAGGTTCTTCCTTGTTGCAAGCCAAAAAGCCTGTCAAAACCAATATCCCTATATATATTTTCCAGTGTTTACGCATGTTTATTAGCTTGTTGGTCAAGTTGTTGAGAAATATTTTCCGCAAGGATAAGCGCTTTCATCCCTGCCTGAAGATCTACATCTACTTTTTCATCATTTTTGATGGCTTGCGCAAAAGTCTCTAACTCCATGAGAATAGAGTTGACGGCTTTTACTTCAGGCATCTCCATAGTCAACCACTTTTTCCCTGTTTTAGTATCCAAGGACATGGCATGATCCATATTTGATGGTTTTTTGTCAAAAAGCTTAATTACCTCGACGGATTTATCCAAAAAGTCAATACTTAAATACGCATCATTTTGGAAAAGCCGAATTTTACGCATATTCTTCATGGAAATCCGACTAGCAGTGACATTGGCGACACAGCCATTTTCAAAGACTATTCTTGCATTGCAGATATCTGGAGTAGGACTGACGATGCACACGCCATTTGCCATTACTTCTTTTACCTCAGAATCCACCAAATCCAGCAAGATATCTAAATCATGTATCATTAAGTCATGAACAACCGAAACATCTGTACCCCGTGGATTATACATAGCCAGTCGATGTGCTTCAATAAAAAGAGGATTGACTTGATTGTTTTTTACCGCAAGGTAGGCTGGATTAAATCGTTCTACATGGCCCACTTGTAATTTGACAGGGTGTTTTTCTAATAAGTCTTTGAGCATTTGAGCCTCCATAACAGTCTGAGTGACAGGCTTTTCGATAAACACATGCTTATTTTGTTGGATTGCTTTTGCCGCAAGGTCTGCATGGAATGGAGTTGGTGTGACGATATCTATCACTTCTACTTCTTGCAATAATTGCTCAAAGGAATCATAACTAGTTACACCAAATTCTTTCGCGACTTTGGCAGCATTAACTGGATCTGCATCGAAAAAACCTACGACCTCATATAGCTTACTCGCAATAGCGAGCTTTAAATGGATTTTGCCTAAATGGCCGACCCCAGCGATTCCTATTCTCATGATGTATGTTTTGCGGCTTTCGCCAAAAATCTATTGCTTATTCGTATCCAGGCTTCCCTAGTAGTTCAAACATGCTACGTTTATAGGCTTCCACACCGGGTTGGTCAAAAGGATTGACCCCTAGCATATAGCCACTGATCGCACAGGCTTTCTCAAAAAAGTAAAAGAGGTAACCCAAATTCTTTTCATCCGCTTTTGCTATGCTCAGCCGAATGTTGGGGACATCTCCCGCCATGTGGGCATTCCGGACGCCTTCCATTGCGATATTATTAATATAGTGTAGGGACTTTCCTTCCAAATAACCCAATCCGTCTATGTCTTGTGTTGCCTTGGGAACAGCAAGCTTACTTTTAACCTGCTCAAAAGCCAGCGCCGTTTCAAAAATATTACGTTGCCCTTCTTGAATATATTGCCCTAAGGAGTGCAAGTCTGCAGTAAATATGGCAGATGCAGGAAAAATGCCTTTTAGCTCCTTTCCCTCGGATTCGCCATACAACTGTTTCCACCATTCTATCAAGTAAGTGACTCTAGGCTCGAAGCTGACCATTATTTCAGTCGTTTTCCCTTTGTTGTACAAGATGTTGCGCAAAGCAGCATATTGCATGGCGATATTCTTTTCAAAAGGTTGTTGCATATCTTTTCTCGCAAGAGCCGCCCCTTCCATTAACGCTTTTATATTGATACCCGCTGCGGCCAAAGGCAATAAGCCTACTGCAGTTAGGACAGAATATCGTCCGCCTACATTATCCGGAACGACAAAGGTCTCATAACCTTCCTTTTTGGATAGCTTGCGCAAAGCCCCCTTCTTGGCGTCTGTGATAGCAAAAATCCTTTTGGCAGCACGCTTTTTTCCGTATTGTGCCTCTAGTTTTTCTTTCAGTAGGCGAAAAGCAATCGCTGGTTCGGTTGTTGTTCCAGACTTGGATATCATGATGATTGACCAATCCTTATCTTTTAGTACCTCTATAAGGCCTTGGTGATAATCAGCGGAGAGGTTGATTCCGGCATAGTAAATCTTTGGGCTTTTTCGCTTCGCTCTCGTTAATTCATGTGAAAAAGGATGAGATAGGAATTCTATTGCCGCCTTTGAGCCTAAGTAGGACCCGCCTATGCCGATTACAACCACTGCATCAGAATTACGACGCATGCGGCTTCCTGCTTTGAGGATTCGTCCAAACTCCTTTTTGTTGTACTTAGTAGGGAGGTCTAACCAGCCAGTGAATTCAGCACCAGCTCCTTTGCCTTTGTCAAGAGCCTTCGCAGCTGCTTTCGTTGATTTGGCTATTTTAGCTAACGCTTGCTTCGAGACAAAGCCTTCTAGCCCTGTGATGTCAATTTTCATGTATTTTGTTTTAGCTTGCGCAAAAAATGGAGTGCAAGGTACTCAACTTTGGGAAGTAATTGGAATACTTGTGGGATTTTTCTTATATGGAAATAATATCGGCTAATAGCCTTGAAAGTCTAGTCGAATAAGGCGTATTATTTTTTGTATAAATATTTTAATATTTTCATTTATTTATTTTGAATATGTGTATAGTGTTGAGCGGAAGCTCCTTCGGGTTTATATTAAATTTAAGAAGCCTATGGTTGTTTTTAGGTGTTGTAATTGCTTCTTTTCGCAAAAAATGAATTATTAATATTAAATTAAATATTTTAAATTTTCCATTTATTTATTTGTGATATGTATAAAATATTGACACTAGGACTTGTTTAAGTATTAAAAAAGAATATGTAATATTATTGGCTTTTTGCGATGTTGTGGTATCAATTTTGCCATTGTGTAAGTGTTCTCGTTTTGAGTTCAATTATTTAAACAATAAAATAAAAGAGACATGAAAAAAGTCTTAACTTTAATAATTTTAGCAGGTTTTTCGACTATGAATGCGCAGTCTGATCCTGTTATTACCGTTGCTTCTAAAACACCAACAAAAGTACCAAATACTGTTAGCTTAGGTGATAAGTATTCAAATGCTGAAACTTATATTATCTCACCTTTTAAGACGGTGGATAAATTTTCAAATGCTAATGTTTATTTTGTTTCACCATTTGAAACTGTAGATGATAATGGTAAGTTAATTAAAAGTAATGTTTTGCACCCAATTGAAGTGCAAGAAGAAGGTAAGCCATTAGATGAAGAGGGAGGTCAGTTGAATCTACCTGGACTATATGCACCAGAAGTGCAAGAAGAAGGTAAGCCATTGGACGAAGAGGGAGGTCAGTTGAACCTACCTGGACTATATGCACCAGAAGTGCAAGAAGAAGGTAAGCCATTGGACGAAGAGGGAGGTCAGTTGAATCTACCTGGACTATATGCACCAGAAGTGCAAGAAGAAGGTAAGCCATTGGATGAAGAAGGAGGTCAGTTGAATCTACCTGGATTGACAATGAAGATTACAACAGATAATTTTTCAATAGCGCCTACTGTTTCTACAGATATTATTAATGTCACTTCTAAGATTGAAGGAGTAGTGAAGATAGTTGTAGTCAGTATGTCTGGAGAAGTTAAATTGATAGATAGATTTATCGAAAGATATGAAATTGATATTACAGATTATGCAAATGGAATTTATGTGGTACACGTTACGCAAGGTAAGAGTGTTACAACAACTAAGTTCTTGAAGCAATAGTCGCTTAATATAATAAACAGCATATAAAGGGCTGACATCAGAAATGATGTCAGCCCTTTTTTGGTATGTTCAAAAATAATATTATTTTTTATCTTCAGGTGAGGATGTTTTAGCTCAATTGTCCCTTACCATAAATTGGGTAATTTTTAAAGGGCAGAAATTTAACACCTATTCACTTGATGATGTGTAACCTATTGATTAATAGAATTCTAGCGTAAAAATTAAAAATAAAATCGGTTAAATTATTTCTTTTGTTGATATGTGTCACCCCTTGTTGGAGAGGGGTTTCTCCTGTTTTCCGCACTTTTTTGGGTTCAAAAAATTAAAATGTTGATACTCAGCGATTTAGTTAAGAATATTACGATTTTTGGGTGTCCCAGCGTATCTTTGTGGCATGTTTGTCAGAAAGAAAAAGAATAAAAGTGGTCTAATTAGCATTCAAGTTATTGACAAAAGTTCTGGGAAGTACCAAGTTGTCAAAACAATTGGAAGCTCATCAAAGACAGCAGAAATAGAATTATTAGTCAAAAAGGGAGATGAATATATAAGGCATGCAAAGATGCAGTTGGAATTTGATTTTCGGGAATCAAATTTTTCGCAAACCGTAACAAAAAGTATAAAAAGCATAGATATAGCGGGGTTAAACTTACTTTTGGGTAAGATATATTCAGAAATAGGCTTTGATGCCTTAAATAGCAATATATTCAAGAATTTAGTGCTTGTAAGAATTGCTCATCCAGTAAGTAAATTAAAAACTACAAAATATCTGAGTCGATACTTTTCGATAAATCTGCAAGAGGATAAAATTTATCGTTATTTGGATAAATTATTTGCGAAAGATAAAGAAATAGTAGAAAGAATAAGCTTCAATCACACCCTAAAAATTCTAGGAGGAGTAGTTCAAGTTGTATTTTATGATGTAACTACGATCTACTTTCAAATTGACAACGAAGACGAAATACGCAAACGAGGGTTTTCAAAAGAAGGAAGACATCAAAATCCCCAGATTGTTTTAGGTCTATTAATAAGTGTAGGAGGTTACCCATTGGGATATAATATATTCGAGGGAAATAAGTTTGAAGGACATACAATGTTACCAGTCTTAGAATCATTCAAAGAAAAATATCAGTTAAAACAATTGGTTATAGTTGCAGACTCTGGATTGATGTCCAACAAAAACATAAAAGAGTTAGAGGAAAAAGGGTATGAATTTATACTTGGAGCACGAATTAAAAATGAAAAACAAGAGATCAAAAAAGAAATATTGGCCTTGAGTTTGGAAAATGGAGAAAGTCAAATTATAGAAAAAGAAGGCAAACTCAAGCTGATAATAAGCTATTCTAATAAACGAGCAAAAAAGGACAGACATAATCGCGAAAGAGGATTGAAACGTCTAGAAAAGTTGATTAAAACAGGCAAACTAACAAAAAACAGCATAAATAATAGAGGTTATAATAAGTACCTACAATTGGACGGAGAACTAAAAGTAAGTATTGATAAGAAAAAGTATGATGCAGATTCAAAATGGGATGGATTAAAAGGGTACATCACAAATACAAAACTCGAAAAAGATAAAATTATAGAAAATTATGGTCAATTATGGAAAATAGAAAAGGCATTTAGAATATCAAAACATGATTTAAAAATAAGGCCAATTTACCATAGATTAAGTCGAAGAATTGAAGCGCATATAGTGATAAATTTTGTTGCGTATAAAATATATAAGGAGTTAGAACGACAACTGAAAGAAAAAAAATCAAGTCTAAGTCCAGAAAAGGCAATCGAGATTGCAAAGACGATTTACTCTATATCACTACTTGATCCAACTGAAAATAAAATCAAAAATGTTGTCCTATTTTTAGATGAAGAACAGCAAAATCTAGCAAATTTGTTCGATTTTTGATTTGGGTGTCCCAGTGCGGAAAACAGGAAAAAGGAGGATTATGAATTAGAAATTATGGTTCGGAATTCATTAAACGCTACAGCTGTAAGAATTACGAATTACCTAATTAGGAATTAGGGTTCGGAGTTTATTAAATGCTACAGTTGTG
>JAUUEI010604750.1:0-10157 GCA_032274625.1 Depressigyra globulus
AGCAGCAAGGTATCTTTTATATGCATTTTCCCATAGACAGGACAATACATACCACAGCCTTTGGTATACCAGTCGTGCAGCACTGGTTGGAACGAAAAAAAAGCCCAATAGATTTTGACCGCGGCATCTCGGGCGAGCGCTCAACCGACTGAGCTAGATCCCGCTCCAGAAGGAGAAGAGATATTTTATTTTACAACACACTTAACACATTTTGTTTAGTTATATTGGCATCAGACTTATGGTTAAGGACTACAAAGATTTTGATTGGAAACTTGCTGCTGCCACTCCATCAAATACTCCCACTGAAAAAGCAGCAAGCAATCTTTCACTTGAGGTTTCCCTTTGAAAGGACATAACCAAAAAAAGCAGTAAGGAACAATATCTTTGCACAACAGGATCATGCATCCTATTTCACAAAACATTGTAAATGTGGTTTCGCATATTAATGTATGCAAATATATGAGAAAAAACAGATGATATTTTACTGTAAAGACAGTGGTGTTTACAGTTTGAAGATCTCTAATGCTATATGATTTAACTTAATCCAGTGCAGTCGTCTAAAGGTTAAACGTAGTGCAGCCAGAGGAATGTGATTTGTGTGAAAATCTAGCTAGTTTCCATCCCAGTCTCCATTCAGTGTTTTCTTTTTGTAAATATTTCAGTTTAGCTTGACAAGAAAAGTAAAGGTGTTTTGGAAATAACAATAAAGTACTATTTTTTTCGCAGTAAAAAAAATTCCTTCAAAAATAAACAAATTGTATTACCACTACATACCAACAGTCAAAAAGTGAAGGTTGCTGCTTTAAGGTTGCCATTTTGTTGACTATTAGTGGGTCACTACTATCATACACCAGCTGATAAAAAAAAAACTAAATGACAGTTTTAACGCAGTGAACATCACTTTCTACTATTGTTCATCTTAAAAAAAAAATTCTAAACTTTTTTTGGTCACAAAAATATAGCTTTTTATTTCCAGAACTTTTTTAAACTTTTCTTCTTATAAAATAAACTGAAATAACTTTCACCCCCCCCCTCCCCTCCCCACATTGTGAATGGAGATAGGGATGGAGGATAAAGTTAAGTGTAACCAGGTAGGCGGCACAAGACAATCTTACCAATGTCAGGAACCACACCATGTGACTCAAATCCCCAGTAGTGTGACCCTAATCTGCCAAATCCACACTGGACCTAGAACAAACCAAATCCTTGATTTCAGTTTCAAATCCACAAAGTAGAAACAACCAACGCTTTCTACTGGGGTAACTCTCATTCAACACTTGACCTAGAAGAAAGCAAAGATATATACTTCTAACACTACGATAAGAGGGA
Organism: Depressigyra globulus; assembly: GCA_032274625.1. NCBI lineage: Eukaryota > Metazoa > Mollusca > Gastropoda > Neomphalida > Peltospiridae > Depressigyra > Depressigyra globulus. The sequence goes on from JAUUEI010604750.1 coordinate 1,330, forward strand.
TCACTGTCACATGAAGAGTTCATTTCCAAAATGTGATATACGCCAGTTTAGATTTTTTAGTTAGCAGCGAAGGTTTACTGATATTGGATATTAATACATTTTAAATTTTTTTGTTTAACGACACACTCAACACATTTTAATTTACAAATGTAAATATGGTTATATTGGCGTCGGACGCATGATTACGTCGAGAAAAACAATGCAACAATGCAGCAATTCGACCATCAAGTTTATGTCAAAAAAAGATATTTATAAATGCTCAATATTAAAATAGTACATTGTGTTATTAATATTTGCCACACTGCATCAAAACCATGTTTTTCTCAAAATGCATTTTGGAAATGAGCTCTTCGTATGTTGAAACCCAATAGAAGCTGATTCACTCTTTTGTATCCAGCTTGTTTAATCTCAGAATGTCCTTACATAAAACCAGAGTTGCAAAGAGAAAGTTGTCATTGTTAAGCTACATTTTAAAACCTCCAATTGTTTAAAAAAAGCAAAAACAAAAACCAACACAAGATCCGCCCATTAGGAATCTGGATAAAGCAGCATACAATCAATGTAAGCATTAAGTTTATAACTGGATTATAAATATGCAAAATTTGGGCAATGGGATGGATTAACAATTTGTTTTAGAACAATTACTGATAATACTGCATCAAATGGAGAATGTACTGACTGATTAATGAAATTATTGTTCTTTATTAAAAATGGAATAATTCTGTTGGGTCGGTACCATGATGACATTCATTTTGATAAATGTTTGTTTCGGATCTAATTGATATAGAAGTTGGTGTTTATTCTTGAAATTTATGATAATTTTAACAGACATAGGTTCATTTCGCACCAATCAGAAACAGATCAATGTTAATTAAAGAGATATTTACAAACTATTTTCTTATCAGGTAAATATTACAGAAATAATCAATGAAAACCATTTTTAGACAATGTTAAGTAGTCTTCAGGAAGATGCAATCAATATTGACCCAGTAGTTGCAGTCATCCTCCAAAGAAATCATTCAACCATGGAACCAATAACATTCTTTGTAGTTAAGCAAGAATAGTTTTGTCTCATGAAATTTTAATGTGTTTTCAATGTTTCTACCAGCATCAAGTAGTTTTTCCTTGGTTCAGAGAATATGTCACGGAAGACTGATGTTAGTCTAACAGGGTGTTTTAATTGGAATTACACTACAAATGCACATAAGCCCAGGGAGGGGGTGGGGGGTGGTAAGGGCACTTATTATTAGGCTAGCAGGGTTTGGGCGTATTCGCATATATGGGATCAGTTGTTACACCAATGACTGACCATACAACAGGAAATAAATATGTTGTCACAAGTTTCATGCCAACAAATTTAGCTTTTATAATATACCATTTGGTAATGACGTCTTTTGTTTTATTTTTTGGTTTTCAAAGAAACATGCATTAATAGTAATTCACATCTTTTATTATTGTGTGCACAGTTGACCATCAGCAGATAATTTATTAGCTCCAAATTATGTTTTTCTGTGCTGTTACTTTCACCTCCCCATTCATAAATGGTTAATGTGAATTCTACCATGACTTTGGAAAATACTTGATTCTGATTGGCCACCTCTTTAAATTAGTAGGGGTTTAATGCCCAATAACCTACCTCTAATTTTAACAAGCCGTTTTATTTGCATATGAATATGAATTGGTCTTTATATACCAAGACGGCAGCAGAAAAAAAGAACAAAAATTATGAATTTCCTTTACATCTGTACACGAGATTATTAGTTTAATGCAATTCTACAAGCTAATATTTCCACGTAGTATATTTATCAAATATTTACAGTACATCAGTGTAGACCTATGACATCAATGGTTAGCACATCATCATTAATGGACAGGACACGTAGGCTGGACGTAATGTTACTATCAAAATAAATATTGATCTACGATAGCTGACATCATAAATATTCTTTATGAGTACTTACTAATATTTAGGATACAATATACAAGGACATTGATATTTATTGTACATGTTTTATTGTAGATAGGCTTGGCAATTGCCGATTAGGCTAATATACCCCTTCCCAGTTCCTCGATAAAAGTGGTGTTTTGGTAAATAATTTCAATTTGGCTTTATGTAAAAAGAAAAATAATCATATTAGAATTGAATATTAAATTGTTTTCAACAAAGTTAAAATTAATGTTATTTGTATTTATTTAATTGTCAAGAGACATTGGATTTTTCTGAACGTGTATAATACAAATCAACAAAGATCAGATCACTTCGCTATTTTTCTCTCCACTTATTAAAATAGATCAACTTTTGAACACGTTTTTAGACATGGTAGAATGGAGATAAACACATTCTACGGTTTGATTAGAGGGGGTTTACTGGTGGTTAAACACCGCTAAATATTACCTTTAAAACCGAATGTGTTATGTCTCCTAAGCGCGACCTTAGGTTATATTCCTACTATTGCTATGTATTTACATCACAATGTCCCCCCCCCCCCCCCACCCCTGTAACTGGTTGTGAAAAAGGAATCAACTTGACCAGTGGTATTAGATAATCTACTATTTGTTTTGCAACACATAAGAGACAAAAACCTAACTGGAGTACAATCAAGAAGCCATTTGTCAAATGTACACTGTCTGCACCCTTTCAGTGTATTGTAGACATCAACTAATTATTACACGCCCTCAAATGTCAATCTACCTTGTCACAGATGGTCCTTAACTAATGAGAAAAGTGTATGTTTTGTCCTCTTAACAACTGTTTCAATGAGGCATGAGCTGTGCGAAATTGACACGTTTGTTTGAAGTTGCGTAACATTGTTTTACTCTTGCCTTTCTTTGAGGTGGGGAGGTGCTAAATAGCAAGTCTCATTGAAGATGTTATTACAGTACTGTTAGTCATTTTGTTTTACTGTGTTCTTCTTACAGGATGTTTTTTTAAATTTATTTTTCTAACAAACTGTCATCTTATTATTTTTAATTTTCATTGTGTGTGTGCACGCACAGATATGGGCTTCCTTTCTTCAATAAGTGAAAAACAGGGGTGGTCTTATTCACAGAAATGGGCTTATTTCTGGTCAAATACGGTATTGTCCATGTATTTTATTCTCTATTATTTTGTCAGGTCATGTTACATCGCTTTGGCGATACTTTTGTTTCCCTCTGTATTTTTAGTCATGTCAGCTAGTGTCATACTTAGCCCAGTTTCTTAGGTTACTTCACAACTTACTACATGGTCAGATGTATTAACCTGTCTATTCAGAAAGCTCAAGATGATTCAAGTGTAATCCTGCACATTACAAACCACCCCTAGAGCTAATCATCCCATGTGATAAGATACAACCAGCATCATAAAGTTTGTTTTGCTCAATGACACCACTAGAGCACATTATTTATTAATCAATGGCTATTTGATGTCAAACATATGGTCATGTTTAACACAGAGGAAACTCACTACATTTTTCTAATTGTAGCAACAGATCTTTTATATGCACTTTCACATAGACAGGACAGTACATACCAATGCCTTTGGTATACCAGCTGTGGGGTACTGGTAGAAACGAAAAAAGCCCAACTGATGAGTTCACTGAGGAGGTTTTGATCCTGCAATCCAAACATCTCAGGCAAACACTCAATCGACTGAGTCAAAATATATTTTGAAGTTAACATTCAGGATGCACATATCCTGTTGGTATAAAAAATGAATGAATGAATGAATGTTTAACGACACCCCAGCACGAAAAAGATATCGGCTATTGGATGTCAAATGTTGGTATAAGGATCCATTAAAGAACCCTAGATTATATATCCAGCTGTCTGTTTGTTACAATGATAAGCTTTGTTTTACTAGCCAACTTGAATTCTTTAACAGATTAATGTGAGGGGTTTTTTCCCTTTAAAACTGGACCAAAACAAATGTTAACAAATCTGAAAGACAAAGCCATTATCATAATAAATATTATATCACCACAAAAGTGAGAATCGAAGGTGTGTCATCTTGTTCAATTAGTACACTTTCATTCTGGCATGGCAAAAACAAATAAAGCATTAAATCAAAAAGCCAGATACATTATTATTAATTAATGGCCAACTTGTATTTATTTCCAGCAACTTACCTCATCAGATATGCACACCCCTCCCTTGGATCGAACCAAGTCAAAAGCTTCTTTGACAAATCCTTTGGGAAACTGGACTGTTCCACCCACTCCCTGTACAAATTAGAAACTGTAGTTGTTATGTATGTTCTATCACATCTAAAATCAGATCTCAAAATCTATTACATTCCAACATGTTCAGATCTGATAGAAATAAACTGAATAATATACAATGCTGACTGCTACACTGAAAGTCATTAGGAATATTAAACTTCCAATAACTAATAACTAATTTTTATTAAAAAAAAAATTGTTTTGTTTTTTGCTTTGTGTAACGTCGCACTCAACAGATTTTTAATAACAGTTATATCAGCATTGGAGACATTATTACGTCGACAAAAAATTCCAGTGACTAGCTGACGGGGATCGATCCAGGACCGACTGCACATCAGGCGGGCACTGTACCACTGGGCCATGCTGCCCACTTTTCTAATTATGTAACCATTAAGAATAGACCAACATGAACCATATTTTCCATTAAATGTCATTTTTCGACATATTTTGAATGCACATGCTAATTTATAAAATAATAAAAACCGACTTCACTATTCCTGCTTTAGCTGTTGTGATATTATGTGAGCCATCACCTAACCCTCAGCAAAAAAATATTAAGTTGAATTCTGGTTTTCAAATCACAGGTAATGATTACAAATAATTAAATTTCAGATGTTAGGCCTCTGTCATTAGTATATCTGTTAAAAAAACCCACCCAAAAACCACAACATATATGGCATATGTGTAAATCTAGCGACATTTTATATATCCAAATTTAAGATGCCCAAACCCACCCCTAAATTAAAACTGTATTAAGCTAGACTAGGTTTTTTTGAACTGATATATAAAATTAATTCATAACTTAAGTATTTTTATTTTTTTTAACACAGTATTAGTTCCATTTTCTATTTGCCATATATCTGATATGAGGCAATGTCATTTTATGTCCAGATGACTTCATTGTGAACAGTCATTAAGAAAATATTCAGCCCATTTTTACATTCTTATTTAAGTTATGGAAGGTCATTAAAATACCCTCCCTCACTGATTTGATTAGATCTACTGACAGCGAGATGGAGTGGCCAGTAAAATCAGATTTCAATTAATCATAGGCTATTGGATGACAAACATAATTATACTGTAGACATTGTGATATGCAATCAAAGTTACAATGTAAAGTTAAAGTTTGTTTTGTCTAAGGGCACCACTAGAGCACACTGATTTATTAATTATTGAAAAGGGATCTTTTATTTGCACTTTCACATAGACAGGACACTAGTCATGTAGTACGGATTGTATGAAAAAAAAGCCCAATTATTGGGTCCACCGAGGAGGTTCGATCTTTTGACCGTGGCAAGCACTCAACTGACTAAACTAAATTGCGCTCCCATAATTGGAAGAAATTATATTAGTAGAAAAGGATCATTTATATTCACTTTCCCATAGACAGGACAGAACATACCACATCACAGGTTGTAACAGACAAAAGCCCAATGGTAGGCCTATATTTCCACTGAGAAGGTTTGATCCTACAATCAGGGAAACTCAAGCAAGATTAAAAAAAGGGTAAAGTTTGTTTTATTTAATGATGCCTCTAGAACACATTGAGTTTTTTATTTTATCATTGGTTATTGGACGTCAAACATATGGTAATTCTGACATATGTCTTTTAGAGGAAACCTGTTGCCCCTCCCCCCATAGGCTACTCTTTCCAATAAGCAGCAAGGGATCTTTTATATGCACTTTCCCATAGACAGGATGGTACATACCACAGCCTTTGGTATACCAGTCGTGGGGCACTGGTTGGAATGGAAAATAAGCCCAACTGATGGGTTCACTGAGGTGGTTTGATCCTGCGACCATGGCACATCAAGCGAGCACTCAACCGACTGAGATAGGTCCTGCCCCGTCCAACAGAACAAAATCAATTTTAATTAAGACTGCTGACTATCAACACAGGAATGCAATATAACCGGCTAACCTGGATGGACTCGATAAAAAAACCTCCGAGCTTTTCTTTGGGCATGGAGAATCGGAATGTATCCTTCAGCTGCTCTATATACTTGTCCTTAGCTTGACACTCGCCCTCACCACAGCTGCAGGGACGGTCGGTCTGAAATCAATACAGCAAGCAATCACAGCTGAATACACCAAACTATGAACATCTGGATGGGATGCACACAGCCTTTGTCTCACCTCGCAGTTAGTTCACATGGCAAAACTAAATTAATGCCACAGACAGACAATAGTTTTTCATTATACAACTGTAACGGTTTCCATGCCATACAGATTTGTAAATAGCAAATCATGCATGTAAATGTGTTTGTATATGTCAATATATAAGTACACATGTGTATGTTTAAATGCATGCATTTTAGTATATAAATGAATGCATGTTAGTATAGAAATGCATGCATAAAAGTATGTAAATGATAATATATATGTAACATATTTTGTACTTTATTTAACGACGCCTCTAGAGGACATTGATTTTTATTTATTCATCGGCTATTGTACGTCAAACATGATTATTCTGACATATCTTTTTAGAGGAAACCTGCTGCCGCCTCATAGGCTACTCTTTCTGATAAGCAGCAAGGGATCTTTTATATGCATTTTCCCATAGACAGGACAATACATACCATGGCCTTTGGTATACCAGTCATGGGACACTGGTTGGAACGTGAAAAAACCCAATGATGGGTTCACCGAGGAGGTTCGATCATACAACCGCGGCACCTTGGGTGAGCACTAACCGACTGAGCTAGATCCCGCCCCTGGACTAAAGGATGCTAGGTACTGGGTTCACATCCCACATCTTTCTCTCACTAACACTCTGACTATCCACAACCAATCATAACCAACCCAGATAGTTGATGTTAATGAAAGAATGAATGAATGAACGTTTAACAACACCCCAGCATGAAAATTACACCGCCTTTTGGCTGTCAAACACAGGTAGCCCAAGAGATTGCTTGAACTGTAATTAGATATTAGAATAAAAATAAAGTAAAAATGAAAAAAATATCTTGCTGTCAGTTCAGAAGTTATTTTGCACATGGGTAAAAAAAATATGAATTGTTTCCACTCAATATTTAGTTAAAATCAACATACCAAGTTACTGAGTGGTGTGGTGAGAAATGGGATACTATATGTCATCATCAGTTATCATTAATTATCATCAATCATCATACGTCTTCAGTTATATATAGGTCTGCCTCCATCAATCAACTTACAATCAAAATTAAAGAATTTGATTTTCTATCAATCAATGTTACAAATGATATCCACAATTTCTTTTTAACTACCATAATTAAAAACAAATATCAAGTACAGTGAAACAAATGTTTAAATTTCTAAATATGGTGATGATGTTATTCTTACTTGGCCAAGAGAGTCCCTGCAGTGTAGGCCGCCCCAAGGTCCTCGGTACACATCTGGACACATTGACTGAAAAATAATAACATATACCTCAAAATGTGATAAAATATTGGATGAGAGATCTTTTTATCTGAAGATATTTTATATTGTTCAGGCGACCTAAGAAAATTGTGCTACTATATCAAAATAATAAACAACGAGTGTTCCTGCAGAAAACTGTTGTATTAATAATAATTAATATATTTTATTGTGTTTATTATGTAAAGTGTCTTATCACCTGTGTATAAATTATTTGTTGTTATATAATTACAAACTTTCCACTGCTATACAGTTTATACTATTCTGATTGGATGATGTCGATAACATCCCAAATATTGTCCTTACATAAACCTGAGAACATGACATCAATATGGAAGATGGATTACGAGTTCAAAAGATAAAGATTTAGTAAAATTTCAATCTATCGTATCGGTATTGTTTGTAACTGTTTTTCCTTTTTCTTGGAAAAACATGGATGTATAACAGTCAAAAATTTAGTATAAAATTGTGATGTGTGCTGAAGCGATTTAATACAATTTGTGACTGTAATATATCAATACATTTTGTTTAAAAGGAGAAACAATTCTTTTTTTTTGCTTACTTTTTGTCAACTTGTATACACACCTATTATGTCCACAAATGGTAACCATCAGTGTATTAATGATTTATTCTATTCTTTTAAAAAGTAGTGCTTTATATGAAGCGGGAATAATTAGTTTAATGGCTGAGACATCTGTTTTAGTTAAAACTATTGACCTTAGAAGCTAGTATTTCAATGAGCGGTGTTTTGAGGGCCAGGACCCATAGTTTCCAAACAGTATAAATTTAGGTCAGAATAAATATATCGTAAAATGCTGTTATGTTTTCAAATAAAAAGGAACAAGACATTTAAACCATTTGTTGTGCTTTAAGTAAGATTCTAAATATTTGGTTTATATTTTTTTTAAATCTGATTGACTTCCTCATTTAGAGTTTTATACTATATGCCAAGTACCTTCTGAAACGGGTTGATATAACTGATCAAATGACATTATCCACTCACAAGCTGCTAAGTCATTAATGTAAATATTTGATGTCACAATTTCGCTTTGAGATATGCCAAATAAAAATATATTCAGATAACATAAAAAACCCGATTGAAATCGGTATGCATCTCCTATGTTTGTTATATGCTGATGATACTGCCCTATTAGCAACCAGTGCGTCCGATTTACAACATACTTTAAATACCTTCTACCAATATTGCACTAAATGGAAACTCAAAATAAA
>JAUUEI010604861.1:0-10157 GCA_032274625.1 Depressigyra globulus
ACTGGGGTTTTTTCTCGACGTATTCGTGCGTCCGACGCCGATATAACCGTATTTACATTTGTAAATTAAAATGTGTTCAGTGCGTCGTTAAACAAAAAACCAAAAAAATAAATAAAAAATCCTTAACCATATGAATGATGCCGATATAACCATACATAAAATGTGTTGAGTGCGTCATTAAATAAATCACTTCTTTCTTTCTTTCCATTACAAGTGTTGGTTTGTTTTATAAATTTATAAGTATCTGTATAGTTTGAATGTTCCATAAAGTGATAATGGGTAGTAAACAGAATACCAACTCATTACTCAACAGTGCTGTTTATGTTGCACTCATAAATTCACAAGTAAACCTTGCAAACATAAATGTCTTATATATACCAGTCTTCTGTTAGTTGGTCGTTTTTCACTAAACTTTTGCCAATTATTTTGTTTTGTTACAAAAGAGGTCATTCTGTTTAACTTGTAGTGTATTATTAAATGCTTATCTGCTTTACAGATGCATAAATTTAATGGCCTTAAAAATCACAACTATGACAAAATTTGTGCTAATTTACACAATCCAACCATGTTGTTGACCCTGTTGAAAAATCTTGGATATCTCCCCGGGCTGATTGATTGATCTTGAACTGTTATTTTACAGAACTATTTGAAAATTTTGAGAACACGTTTCCAGAAACACCACCAGTGGCGACGACTGGTACATTTGGGAAATGGCATGTCGGGAAAGTGTCACCTTGCTATGGATCTCACCACGAAATTCAGATTCTGTGTTAAACGTGTAAGTATTGCCTACGAGGTTGCCAGTTTTTATATCAACAGTCCAGAAAGACATGTCTTTTTTTCATCCACTGGTTCAGCAGACAATTATACTATTATAAAACTATTTTGTGTTAACATCTAAATTAAATCATGCTTTTAGAAGCCCTTGAAATTCGGTTCATCTGAAGTCGGCAATTTGGTACAAATTCCACTGCTAATTACAACAGTTTTTTTCATCGGCACTGCTGATAGCCATCGCGAATTACGAGGGCTCTTTTAGGGCAATTTCAAGCAGATGTTATTTTTAAATCCGTTATTTGTTAATGTTCTGAATATTATTAACAAAAGACTGACTATAGCTTAATTTTCCTGTAAAACTTCTACTAATAGATGTTCTAAATTATTTTAATTTATATCTTATATTATATTAATCATGTTTGTAATACAATAGATGCACATCTTGCGATATGAAGAGACGGAACTGGAAATATGGAGCAGAGTGGAGCACATAAATATTGTCAAGCTGTTTGGAGCAATCAGGAAAGGACGAAAAATATACATTTTCTCTGAGTTTATTGATGGTAAGCCTTGATTTATTTTAATGCATAAAGAAATTATACTGCAAAATTGTCATTCTATTATTGGGTTGGTGATGTGAGGGTGTGGTTTATAGTAGAAAGATTTGAATTTATTAAGAGTAATGGTAATTTGTTTGATTGAAAAAAGCTATCATCAGACATGATTATTTTGAGACATACTGTAAACCGGGGAACATTTGCCGCGAACAATTAACACCAAGTCACGAAATTTATACGCACGCATTATCTTTTCAGGTACGGTGACGTCTTTCAGTCAAGCGGTTATTCGCGAAATTTAAACGTCGCGAACATGCGCCAAGTTGCGTATTCGCGAAAATAACATGTCGCAATATTAATTGGTTTACAGTAGTCAGAAGAAACTCAATTCATTTTACCTTTAGTGACAAGGAATCTTTTATATGTACTTTCCCAAAGATAACAGTATATACCACAGCCTTTGGTATACTAGTCGTGGGGCACTGGTTGGAACAGTAAAAAAAATCAATGGGTGCATCAAGGAGGTCCTGTGACCCAAGCACTTCAGGCGAGCGCTCAATCGTGAAATTACCACTCTAGTTGTTTACTGATGACAGCCTGACAGCTTTGATTGATTGATTGATGTCAGTTTGTGTAAGTTGTAGTTATTTACAGGAGGCAGCCTAGCAGCGTTGATTGATGACCATAAGACTCTGAACCGGAGAATCAGTCACTGGATGGCCCTGAGATTCTTCAGACAATTGCTACAAGCTCTCATGTACTTGAAAGAGAAGAACATCGTTCACGAGGATTTGAAAAGTAAATGTTACTACTCTACACATGATTACAATGCCTTAAAATGTAAAAGTTGGTCATGTTTAGCCTTTTCTGAATCACAGAGATATTTATAATATATTTTGTGTATTTGTGAATTATCTGACTTATGATAATTTATTGAATACCTTGAAATGACTTTTACACCTTGACTTAAATGAATGCATATCTCGCTTTCAAGAACTGGAAAATAAGTTTTTATTGTTTACAGGGCTTTTAGTGGGTTTTTTTCAAAGTCTACTATCCAATGGATCAGTGATTTTCAAAATTCAGTAACCATGATAACCAAACAAACAAACATATCTGATTGCTGAACATATTTGTCCTAAAAATGTCTGCAAGATTAATCATCTTTGTGAAATTATTTGAACTATTTTCAGGTGACAACATCCTGCTTAGAAGGAACAGTACAGTGATTGTCCTCACAGACTTTGGTTTGGCTCGTTGGTATAACAAGGACCAGGAGTTGCGTGGCCGACCACCCACAGGAAGTCAGCCACACTGGAGTCCAGAGAAAGCAGCCTCCATGGGCCACGGCTTTGCTTCCGATTTGTGGGCAGCCATTTGCATTCTTGTTCATATGCTGAGTGGTTATCCTCCCTGGACACGAAGATTCAAAGACACTAAATGGCTGCATTACATTGTAAGAGAATTGTAGTGGGAAGGGGAGTAGTGTTTAGTCTGTTGTAAATTGTCACTCGTCAAAATTATAACCATTTCAGAGTTTAATCTAACATGTATTTTAGACCTGTTACAGGCCCCAATCCCCTAAACAACTTCCCAATTAAAGTTCCTGAAGCTGCTCATATCAATTTTTCTTTTTTTAAACATAATTTAAATGCAGTGATAAGTAATTCTAGAAAAAAAGAACAAAACATATTTAAATTGTTTGTGACCTTTTCATTGCTTTAGTTGGCTTGTATATGATGAAGATATATAAAATTGAACACCAATTTAGCCAACTTACTGATATTGATCAGGTTCTGGGAATTTCACCATTTTTCATCTTTAAAAGGTTTTCCCCCAAATTACCTGAAAAGTGACCGAGAAAAATTGTCTAGATTATACCCTGCATTTGTGGGCTTATATCTAAGGGGAAAGGTTTAGTTTTAATTACAAATTATTTTCTGACAGAAAAAGACTGATGAAAATTTGGGGTATTGTTGTGAACAAGTCAACAGGGGTTCGAATTTCAATTGTTGGGGGCACAGCAAATCTTGCCTTTGGTAGGGCACTACAGCTTATTTTTTGCTGTCGACACTGTCAGATTTCCGGGGTATAACGGCAAGTAAGGTGGGCAACGACAGCATTTGCCGTCGGTGCCATGGTGAAATTCGAACCCTGAGTCAGGACTGATCTTAGAATACAATGAAACAGTGGCGTATCTAAGGAAAATAACACCTATGCCAAGCACTGAAATTGCTCCCCTGCACACCCATCGTTTAGATAACTTTACCATAATATCAGCTCAAAAACACATGTTAACTTTAACAGAAACTGCTCTGTGGCTCCCCACTTCAAGTGACACACAGGGCACCTGCCATACCTGTCATACCCTAGGTGTGAGACTACAGTGAAATTCCTCTTTTTCTGTTTCAGATCTTCAATCAGTCTCCTCCACTGCAAGACGTACCAGACAATATTCAACAGGCTGTGAAGGACCTTATTCAATCCGGGTTTGTCTGTAACTCCCAGGAACGACCTCAAGTTGATGATCTGCTTCAACATCAGGCTTTCCACATTTTAGGTGATACAGAAATGTTAATTTATTACACAACCTCATATTAACCAGGGATATATCCAAGCTTTCTGTGATACAAAACAAGGTCCCCTTCCCAGTTACAAACTAGCATTGAAAATTACGAATTTCTCTGAATCAATTATATTATTTGTTTATATATTAATAATTTTGATAGTGGCCTGAAAAAATTCCCAGTTGTTACTAAAACTGATTTAATTTTCCCATTCGCATAGCACAAAATCCTGCAAAAATCTGTCGCACTTATTGTTATAAACATTGGTTGTTTTGCTAGTAAGACTATTATCATTGCATGATGTATTCTCTCATACAATACTTACAATGTTGCTACGGTTCACACAAGTCAAGCATTGGCCGCACTTGTAAATCGTCAGGAGCATTGCTGGTGAAAAGTAATGTATAAGACTAAACGACTACAGAGACCTAATTAAGTTGATACTAACAAGTGCCACTCTTAAACCTGATTTCTTTTTAACGGTTCAGATGTGATCTACAAATCCAGAGAAAATGGACTGCCACAAATTTTTAAGTTGATGCAAGTTTGGACATTAAAACGTTGAGAATAAGCTTAGCTAAGTCATGATAAAGTGTGCGCAACATTATTTCGTTTGAAACTTGCATGGACAAAATAAAACAAGTGGTCCATTTTCACTTGAATTGTGGATCATCCAGCCCTCGAAATTCAGATCATCTCCTAATAACAATTTTGTACATTTAATAATAAAGTGTATACCAGATAATGTTAAAACTACTGCCGCAAATCAATTTCACAACAGCTTTTTGCGTCAGCATACAGTTTCCTTTAAAATTCTGCCAATCTTTTGATAAATGTAATGATAATGTTCCAGAAAAATCATATTTTTGCTCAAAAAGACAGTAAATGGACATATCACATGACTGGATTGACATTTCTGCTGGTGGACTTTTAGTTCCGGAATGCATCATTAGCCCAATTGCAATTTACGAATTGCTGAATACCAATAATGACTTAATTTGACAATACATTAAACTACTGGTTAAAGTGCATAACGGTGTTCCGAGTGTTTGGGGCACTGGATTGTTAGATGCCATGCAGGTTGGTATTCTGGGTTTGTATCCTAGTGTTTTCAATTCCATATGTATTTTATACTGTGAAAGTAATGATGTTATTTTTTTTCTTCAGACCAAGGAGCACCAGACACATGTTATTCTGTGCTGCAGTCCTCGGGAGGTCAGATGCCAAACAATGTTCTGCCTGACAACCAAGATGAAGGTCTAGAGATTGACGAGATTCTAAACAGTTTCCAACACGAAGAGCCAACCAATAACCTGTCTCTTGTGAAACCCAGTGAAGAACGCAACAAGAACCAAACCAACGTTTCCTGGAACATCCCAAATCCTGTCGCACAGATTGATCCTGCACCTTGCGAAACTCCCGCTCAGACCACAGACGTTTCACTGTCTTGTGCTAGAGACCCATCAGTAGCCGGAGAAGCAGCAGCTTCAAGTACAGATGCAGTGTTACCCGGATCTCGTACAGACGTATCTCCTGAAAAAGCAGACACAGCAAGATCAGAGGACAAGGAAGTTGAATCCCAGGATGAGCGGAACAATGCTTCTGACTCTGACTGCGAATTATTTTCAGAAGATCTTCAGTCGATTAAGTATTTTTTTCAGGATGACATGCACAGCACTCTGCCGACAGTTAGAGTCCAGCTGCAACCATACAGGCCTGAAGACAGCAAAGCAACAAATGTTAGTGAAGACAAGTTGCCTCTATTCCGATTGTTAACCCACATGACAGCCGAAAATGAAAAAACACATGGAGGCAATCAGGCCCAAAATCACAGTGTTAGTCCAGTGTTAAATCAACAACAAGTTGAAATTGGCTCCTCAAATCCTGACAAAAATCAGTCGGCGTCGGCGTCTAACCTTTATCCGAACTGTGACCCTTCGGTATCGATTAAACAGGATGACATAGCAAATAAACGTATCGAAGAGCCTTCCAGGTTTTCAGCCAGCTACGACCCTATTCTAAGTGGGGAATTATTTGGCAAGGATCCAATGAAACAGCTAAAAGATATGAACCAAATTCCGCCCAACCTCCAGGACATTAATGATGCTTCCAAACAAGAACCGTCAGTAAAACCATCTTGTATCATTGTGAGTGGAAGAACATCCATTGATGATCAGCTTGAGGAATTTGAAGAGAGCAATATTTCCCAAACTGTTGAAACCACCGGTACATCAGAGACTGGTGTGGCAGTAGGAACACCTAATCGCAGAGACCAGCCGTTGTACCTAAACGTTCAGATGACTCCAAAGAAAACACTGCGGGAAACACTTTCTGCATCACATATAGGTACATTGCATACCATATTAATGCATCCAATGATTCAAGTAAATAATAGTTTTAGTAGCTTATAACTATTGACCCAGTCATCAGTTCTAGAGCATGAATTGAGTGTCTAAATATCTTCCATTTTCAAAGGAGGAAGTATTAGGTCAGATCACAAATAGTATAGCTGATCTTAGGTACATTCAATAATGCAACATAAGCCTACTTTTCTTAAATTTTTAGGTGTTAAAACTGAAATTATCTGCCAAAAAAAAATTCTGTTGATAATTGCTGAAAAGAAAATGGGCTGTATATGTTTGTATGGCTGTAAATTGTATATAACTGCATCAAAATGTTTATTTATGGTCATCATACACCATACACAGTTGGTTTTAGAAAATATCAATAATAAGTTGGCTATGGTGGTTATGTAGATGATTGAATAATTTATTTCTCAGGAGAAATCAAATGTATATATTTTCAGGTAATATTTTGTTGGGCCAGTAAATAGCCTTCTGTGATAGTATGCGTTTAAATTCATGAAATTGATTTATTTATACTACTTGTGCAGAAGTAAAATTCAATTCTAACAATTTTACCTTTTTCCATTTTTACATTTGCAATGCTGTCATTTTAATTCCCTTGAAAAGAAATTATGAAACATTTTCTAACTGGTATGTTTTCAAACTCTTTGAGTGTATTTATCATTGGCAGTATTTAACATTTTCAAAATTGTGTTATTCCTGCAGGAGCTTCACCCTATCCGATGGGACCGCATCATTCGGAGACGTGTCCGGGTTCCCTGGTTTCTCTAGCATCTAAACAGCAGCAGCTGTCGAGGTCACCAGATCCACCCACCAATCACAGGTTCCCTAGCAGTGAGACGTCCAGTCACAGTGCACCAGGTTCGTCGGACGGCCAGCAGAGGATATCCGAGGCGAATCCTTCAACCCCACGCTCACAGTACGAACAGCAGCAACAGGAATTCTGTAGGTTTTATTAAATCAACATGTCTGATATATATTTTTAAAATTCAATTTCAACTTTTATTTCTGTGCTTATATCAACTTATATTTCCAGGAGAGATGTTAATTGTTTATAATTAGTGAGAGAGAAGAAGGTGTAGTGGCCTTGTGCCTACCCATTAAGTTCTTAAAAACATGCTGTGGGTTGGAGCTGGTACCAGAAGCGAACTCACTGCACCACTGAGGCCGGTGACACAAGGTGTCAAGAAGCTTCCTAAAGCAGGATCAAACTGTTTAGTGCAGGCCTTATTGTGTGATTTTTGATGATTTAGTCAATTTAAGATGGGGAATGCTCAAGGAAATACTAGAGACATTTTATACATTGACCATTGATTGACACCCAGTACCCAATGTGTTGTTTGTGCTGGGGTGTTGTTGCACATTCATTCATTTATCCATGCATTATGCACAAGGAAATACAGTCCTTTATTATTAATTTTGTGACTTGTGTTTATCCATATTTCCTGCTGTGCTGAAAAATAACAATTGGCTGTAGTCAGCTAATGTCATCCGAGAACTGTAATATTATTTTTTATTATTTCTAGTTAATATCTTTTGAGAACAGTAATAATAATAAAAAATACTCTGATAACTTTGTCTGTATTTCAATTAATTGTCTGTCAAGATATGTGCTAACTGTTTTAGATTTTCACCTGAAGTGCAGTATTTAGATTAGTTGGTAAAGCACCCACCTATGATGCTTAGGTCATAGGATCAAACCTCATTGTTAGACCCATTGCTCCCTCCCCCCCCCCATCAACCAGTGGCCCACTATTTGTACACCAAAGGCCCTGACATATACTGTTCTGTTTTTGGAAAATCCATTTAAAAGATCCCATGTTGCATTTACAATAAGTTTATTTATTTTTCATTATTGTTAACATAAAACTAAAGTCTGTATAACAATGAATAAAATATGTTGAGTGAATAGTTAAATAAAACAATTCTTCTTCTTTTCAGCTAATGTCTTACGTGAGCTGTCCGAGTCTGGAATACCAGTAGAAGATCCTAAAGAAGTAATGGTATGCTTAATTAATACTTGCCACAATCCAATACCACTTTCCTGATTTGTAACAATCTCGTCCAAATATCCCAACCCCAAACCAAAGGCTAAGTATAAGAGAGTGCATATAAAAGATTCCTTGTTATTCAGTTCAGTTCTGTTGAAGTCACGAAACAAAACACAACAGAACAAATCAGTTAGGCCACACAGTCAGACCATAGTTTTAAAAAACAACAACAAGGCGACTGAAACCTGCACACCTCAAAATGCTCAGGCAAATGAATTATTGAACAGTATACAACGTTTTATAAGCCAGTGAAAAGCAAACATTAGTCATTTAAGAGGTAAATTTATATGGTGTTGTTTATTGCAAAATTAACCTTATAAGATATAAATATCTAATTTTGTTTTCAGTTTATTATTGTGGTCTGACTATTTTCCTTTTGATTACAGTTACTCAAATGTTTTAATAATTGTTATGGTAACATAATTAAACAAACACGAAACTAGCCATTTTACAACATACTCTGATTGTATCTGTTTATTACCATGAGTATGATTGATTTGAAGTCTATGAGTAGTCTTTCACACGCCTTAAAATCAAAGATGGGGCGGGATCTAGCTCAGTCGGTTGAGCTCTTGGTCACAGGATCGAACCTCCTTGGTGAACACATCAATTTGGCTTTTTCTGTTCCAACCAGTGCCCCACGACTGGTATACCAAAGGCTGTGGTATGTATTGTCCTGTGTATGGGAAATGCATATAAAAGATGCCTTGTTGCTTATCAGAAAGAGTAGCCTATGTGGTGCAGTGGGTTTCCTCTAAAAAGACATGTCAGAATTACCAGAATGTTTGAATGATAATAAATATCAATATGCTTCAGAGGTGTCGTTAAATGAAACAAACTTTACTTTTAAAAACAAAGGTCTGCAAAATGAGAACTTTCACATTATTTCAACAACAGCATCAACATATCATTTAGAACAAGAAAGTAAGATGAACGTGGACAATCAAATCTGCCTTAAGCAATGAGATGCCTCAACCCAATGAATTGTCTAGCTGAATCTCTGAATACGTGAAGATTGACAAGTTACAGCACCATGGCCTGTGTTTATAAAACTTTTAAGAGTCTAGACTCCAGCTCTAGTATTAGACATTATCTGTAAAAAAGTAAAGATTGTTTTATTTAACGATGCCTCTAGAGCACATTGATTTTTATTTTATCATCGGCTGTTGGACGTCAAACATATGGTAATTCTGACATATGTCTTTAGAGGAAATCCGCTGCCGCTGCATAGGCTACTCTTTCCGATAAGCAGCAAGAGATCTTTTATATGCACTTTCTCATAGACAGGATAGTACATACTACAATATTTGGTATTCCAGTCATGCAACAGGAAAAAGCCCAATTGATGGGTTCAGCGGGGAAATTCGATCCTGCAACCTCAGGTGAGCGCTCAACTGACTGAGCTAGATCCCGCCTCTGACGATATCTGTATGTAATTTGTCTGATGTTGGAGTCTGGACTCTAAAGCACGGGGCTATATCATCATTGTCTGAAACAATAGAAAAGTATTTGTGGCCACTTCATACATGTGTTTTATTGGTTTTAGTGGCTTACCATACACATGGGATGGAAAAAAGTGACAGCTTATTACAGGTTACTGCTTATTACAGGTGACTACATATTACAGGTGACTGCTTATTACAGGTGACCGTTTATTACAGGTGACCAGACTTCTTATTACAGGTGACCAGACTTCTTATTACAGGTAATCGCTTATTACATGTGACATATTACAGGTGACTGCTTATTACTGGTAGACGTTTATTACAGGTGACCACTTATTACAGGTGACCAGACTTCTTATTACAGGTAATCGCTTATTACATGTGACATATTACA
>JAUUEI010604972.1:0-14639 GCA_032274625.1 Depressigyra globulus
TGACGTTATTGGTGATGGTGTTGAGTTCCGTATGGGAACTCGGTGGGCCTTCGCCCGTGACAGGATTTTTGAGACATTACTTTTTTTGCCCAGGCTTTCTCCACCGAAATGGTTTATTTCCGCGAGGTCTTTCGTTTTGAACCCATTAAATAAAACAGCCTCTGTTTGTGAGGGGCCGGGGCCACTGATATCCCGGTGATACTGCTCGAGCGCAGCGGAGGTTTCTGCATACTGTTCGCTTTGGGTTGTTTGTTTCTCATGACAGGAAAGTTCGCGCGCCAGCACGCCGGCTGAAAGATGTGCAAGCGTGTTTACGCGCGTATTCTTGTGTTCCGTGCATTGGTTTACGAACCCCGCGTAATCTGGATCAAGATCAATTGCTTCTTGAACGGAGATGGGTTTGTCGTGCAGCATGTAAATATTACCTCGCCACTTGCCGTGTGCGCGCACCCGTCCACACAGGGATAACCAGCGTGTCATGCGCAAAATATGCAATGCTCGTGTGATGGTTGCGCGGCGATGGATGTTGCAACCCGTAGATAAATCCTTATAGGAAGGAAAAGAGGCGCCCCCGCCGTCTGTAGATGCCAGCTGTAAAGAGGCATACACATTTCTGTCTACAGGCTCCAGTGTTGGATCAAAAAACAAGAGTCTTGGAATTGAGACATGTTGGTTGCCTGAAAAGAGAAGTCGGCTTTGGTCGTCCGTATCGTTTGTTTCACGACTCGCTTGAAGTTGCTCGGAGGCACGGTTAATTACCCGTCTGATGTGCGGAGGGAGGCTGGGGCGACCCAACGGTTTATTATCCATTATCAGTCCTGTGATTTGTTTGGATTAAATGGCTTCGCTAAAGCTTTGCTTAATTGATCGCCAAACAACCCGTAAAGGTTGTTGCGTTTCTTCGGCAATATCGAGATAGACTTGTGGCGGCTGTGCCTCCAGCGGGGAATCCCCCGCTCTCGCAGTCCAGGCCTCCCAGATCTTGGTTTGGACGAGGTCATCCGGCTCAGGAATACGCCCCTGTCTCGCGCCCAACCCCATCACTTTGCATCTCATTGCGTGTTCACGCCCGCTCATTCCATACAACATGTTCATCATCGAGTGCGGAGCCTCTGCCTCAATGAGCTTTTCAATCCATTCATCTTTGTCATGGTCTTTTCTGATATGCGTCAGAATCATGGCAACCGCACGTTGATCGGCCACAGAGATGCTTAAGAAAGACCCGCTGGTTCGCGACACGGCGGCCGCTAAGCGCTCAATCTCATCTAGTGACAACCCTTGGATTTTTCGCAGAACCGTTGGTTGGCATTGCAACTTAACTAACGCATCTTCATCACCATCGGCGATGCATCGAGTGATGTATAAAATAGCGGCAAAAGCCAAATCTTGTTCCTTGCTTCCATTTATCATTATTACTACCCCGCCATAAGTTTTATGATTTATTGTTAATAACTTCCCCGAAACCGCGCCAGAGGTCTATCTTTTCTGTCATGGATAAAATACTGAGCTCCCGATACCCGTCCATAAGGTGTTTAGCGAAGTGGTATTGATCATCATCCAGGCTGACAAAGAGATTGTGGAGCAAGCCATCAATACTCGAGAGCTGACGAAGGGTGTCATCAAACAACGCTTGATCAAACGCGTTGGTGGTTGGGTTAAATGTCTCAATGTACTGTAAAAAAGGTGATTGGCTGCCGTCAGTGCTTTTATCGTTTGGCTGGTTGGCGTCTATTACGGGGCTGGGCGTTTTAAAACCATCGCAGCAGTTAAGCAACAGCCACCAAACGGCCGAGCCGACCACCTGGCCTAGATACCCTTCTGCGGAATCATCGGTCGGTAGCCGCGGAAAGTCCGTTATAAAATATCCATATCCGGAGTACGCCAGATTTAAAGAGTCCGTCTCTCTACCCTCGGGCGTAAGGCAGTTGGTTATTTCAATATGCACTCCATAGGGTTCAATCAGGGTCATGGCGAGTGCTGAGGCGTGCCGATAATTGTAGTTTCGAAGGTTATTGAGCCTCACCTCAAAATCTGGGTGATCTAATTCAAGTGTTGATAACGGAGGACTGGCTGGTTCAAATGGGCGGGGATTCGTTACGGGCTGATCATCCGATGAGGCGATCGTTGCTTCTGTCGAATCGTTGGTTTCAGGTGGATTCGGTCGAGGTTGAGTGCTAACCTCGCTGGCTTTTTTAGGAGCAAGGGTGCTACCACCCTTCTTGTGATCATCAGGCTTTTTTTCTTGGCTGGGCGTCTTGGGCTTATCCGGTTTTTTGGACGGGAACAGGAGATCTTTCATTGGCGTGCCCAACACGCCACTCATGAGCGTGTCGCCTCCGTCGCCAAGATCATGCCCACTGGGCGGAGGCCCCCAGTCTTTTCCTGGACGCTCTTCAAGGATAAGGAGTATTTGAGTGGAAATCGAAGCCGCCGATTTGCCGGTCGGCTCGGAAAGGGCGTCGCCGACAACGCGAAGAGTATGATCAAAATCCCATTCGTGGGTGTCAGTTGTTGCCAGAGCCTTGGCGTAAAGAGATTCAAAGACATCGATCTCACCTTCTTTAAGTGATTCCCATGTTTTACGTGCAGCGCTGTGTAGTTTCCTAAGCTGGATGACTCGGGGTCTTCCTAACCCCTCTCCCAGCGTTATGGGCAGCAACGGCAACAACGTTTCTGCAGCGTATTCCAGCTGGGAGATCAGCGGCTGCGAGAAAGAGCCTCCTGCCTCATGCACTCGTCTGGATAGCTCTCGCTGGGAAAGTGTTTCCCCCGATTCGCTTTCCAGTGCTTTCCAGGCCTGCATCAGTCCGCAAGCCTTGTTGATAAAAATCAGATTGTCGCGCGCATCGTTTTCAACCAGGCTGTCTATTAAAAGGGTGGATTCTTTCTCCCAAGGCTCAAAAGAACACGGAATGCGTTCAAAGCGTGGATCTTGCGTTTCATCCCAGAGTTCTTTAATGACGACGTAAGTGGTGTTGGCGCCATAAGATAATTCATACGTGTCGGCTCCAGGTCGTAAAGTAACGGCCAGCTCCCCCTTAAACCCGCGTTTTCTAATGGAGAGTTTCAGTTTATCTTTTTTCTTGTGTTCGGCTTTACGGGGGTTGTGTTTGTACGGTTGGATTTGATTAACCGACAACGTTATTTTGCAGGGTTCGGTGGGTGCGTTGGGTTTCTTCTTAAACATGAGAGAAACCTCGCTGTTCAGCAACACCCGAAACGAATGATTGCTTAAACAACGGCCTAACGGTATGACCAAGACTAGCCAGGACGCAATCCCGGCGGGCGGCTTCGGTGGACGCACCCACCCCGCCTTCCATAGAACTCATTGTGACAAAAAACATGTCCGTCTCCTTCAAAAAGCTGAAAAGATGACGGACCTTAAAAAAAGAGCGGAGCTACTTTCCTTTAAAGTGACTCTATAATCCCTTGACTGTAATATCGGTTACTCAGAGTCAATTTATTGACTTAAAAACAAGACAGATGTACATGTTTTTCAGGGGCTATTTCATTAGACCGGCCCTACTCGACATAGGGCCGGTCTTTTTTAAAGGCGTCTTTCAATAAAGCCGTCGGATACTACCTCAATCTTACCTCTAAAGATAAGTCAACATCAAATTATTTTTCACTTAGATTCTGTGATGCGCATCTCCTTAAGACAGCAGAGTAGTGCATTAATTCCCGCATCAGGCACGAAATTTCAAATAACCTTTATTCCTCGCCCGAGGGCGAGGAATAAAGGTTAGAGAGATTCAAATCCGATGTTCCTGAAGTCCGATCGAGGGTGCCGAATCAGATTCTTGCTGCTGCCACAGCCTCCAGGTGCTTATTCGGGGCAGGAAGATCGACGCCAAGCACGGCTTTCGTGTTCGTGATTAAGAACCCTTTTAGTAAGCTGGGTGTTTTCCGCTTACCTTTGACGAGGTAGGTGTAGACGTTTGTGCCATCGACATTTTTCTCATGTAATTTAAGTTTTTGAAAGCGTTGTTGTGTGTGCGCCCAGTTAGGCGCATCAAAATCTCTGAAAATACCAGGGCTCACCAGCAACAATCCTTCGGGGACCGTGTGAATACGCGCTTTGACGTTGTTAATCTGGAGCCGTCCTGCTGAAAGCCCATCTTTGAGCCACGCAAGAAATTGCTGGCCTGGGTCATCATCGGGTTGTGTCTCATTGTCATCTGCTGCGAGAAGGGCGGCGTCCGGCGCCGCGTTCCCCGTATTAATCAGTGCTCCCAATCCAGGTGGCAGTGGCAATTCTGTACCGATAGTGCCGGGCATGGCGTGGCCGCCGCCCTTCGAATTTGAATCTGGAGAAACGAGACCTGACTCTTTTTTACTGGAATTCACTTCTTCAGTGACTTGATTGTTCGCGGCCGGTGACGCGGAGGGGTTGTCTTTTGCGGCGCAGGCTTCATCAGTGGGGATCACCGAACACTCAAAAAACGGCGGTCGTGTTTCAGGGTCGGGCCAAATAGTCTCAAGCGCAAAGCACAATAATGTGAAGTCTTGCTGCCAATCCTCAATAACCACCCTAGCCTTCCAAATCGCCTTCTCGTTAGGTGTGGGTTTTAAAAGCCCATGCTGTTGCAGTTCATCCATTAACCGGTCATTGCGTGTGGGTATGCCGGTTTGGCCCTCTTGTAGCATGTGGTCACGGATAGCATCCAAGATGCGTTTTGAGACAAGCCATACATTGTTGTCGACCACCCATCCTGCAGCGCCTCTACGATTTATGGGCAATAATTCTTGAGTGATTAAATGGCGCAGCGTTGTGATCAAGCGCTGTGCCAAAGGCTTCTGTCTAGCGGTCGCTATTTGCGCCACGCCTCCTGACAAATCAGCCGCTACGGATTTTTGATCCGCTTGGTGGATGATCTCGCCCAACACGCCCGCATTTTCATAATCCCCAGAAAGCACGGCCAGCCAAACAGGCAGCAGCTCTAGGTCGCTACAAATCCACTGCAGTCCCGCAGGAGGAATGATATAGGAAGCGATCAACGGGGTAAGACGCTCATGCAGCGGGTAGTGTCGCCCTCGTATAAACCGGATTGTGTACCATGCCACATCCTCGGGAAGCGGACCCGATATAGGGCTCCACTTCCCCAAAGAGACGCCGTTTTGATCGTAAACCTGGATCTGCTGATCGACCAAGGGCTTACCAATGTCATGAAGCAACGCGCCCATGGTAACGGCATAGGTCCATACATCCTGCGATTTACCCAAATGCTCCGCGTCTGCGCCCTGCGGTAAAAGATATCGGCGGCGTAACTTGAGGGCTTCGGTCATTACCTCAATGGTGTGAAGCAATAGCCCGCCCGGTCCGGGGTGATGATGCGCCTCAGAGGCCGGGCATTGCTGAACAAAATGAGTAAACACCTCGATGGCGGGTATATACAGGGTATCCCAATGTTTTTCGGGGATGCCCACGATTTGACGCATGGAGCGCAGCAGACTCAGGCTAGGCTGTAGCAGTTTATGGGTTGGAAGTACGGGCAGCGCACCTTTAGGAGGCGGACTTTTCTTTGTTCTAAGAAATGACGATAAGCTTATTGGTCCAAAAGGTTTTTTAGCCAAACCCGGACCTCCGCTGGCTTGGGGTTTTTATTCCAGGATTGCCAGGAAGAGACGCCCTTGTGTTGGGCGAAGAATTGCTCCAGCGGCTCATCAAGAGGATTCCAGCGCACTTTATTAAGGTCATGGAATTGGTATTCAAATGCGTAAAGTTGGCTTAGGTTGTCCAGTAGCACCTCTTCATCGTCCGCAGCGATGGCTGCCGTTATCGCATGATGGATAGCCGGGATGGGTGCGTCATCAGGATCATCAACATAAGCTTCCAGCCCATCTAGTTGCTGCAGTAAAGCAAGACAGGGTTCAATCCACTCACCCATTCCGGCTTTTTTCAGCATTCGGATTTGATTTATGATGTTCTTATATTCTCTCAAAAGATCTTTGCACTCTGTCTCTGAAATCATTTGTGCTCCATTATTCCATGAGAATTATGATTTTCCACAATAAAAGAAACATTGGCTTGTTATGTTTTATTAGTTTCGAAGGCTGCTTTTGCTCGTGTGCATCTATGCAAGCCGATGGTATAGTATAGTTCCTTTTGAGTTTTTAGATGCGAAGCGAGTTTGTTTTTAGTGCTGCGGACTGGCTTGAGGGTTTATCGAATCGATACGAGAATTCCCTTGCTTCAGCTAGGGGAGGAAGCCAAGATTTAAAAAGTGTTCACTGCTTTCTCAGTGAAAAAAGACCTCTGTGAGCACGGCAGTGTGGGGTCGCAGGTCATTTGATCTGGTGTTCGAATTTAACCCATCCGGGGATTCATTGTCCCCTTGGAGGGCGCGTGTTTCTTCGGTGTTTGTTTAATTAACTGGAGAAATACGATGAGTGTTCTTTTTGACATGAAGGCTTTTTATCTTTTTTTGGATGGAGCCTCCGAGAAAGAGCTTTCACAAAAACAGGAGCTTCTGGTTCGGTTTATAGGTATGTGTCAGGATCCTGATGTGCTGAGTGAGGCCCGCTATCTACTCAAGAAGGTGGAAGAAGAGCTTCTTTCCCGGCTTTAATTACTTTTAGTCCTAGCTTATTCCGCCTGGACACGATTCGGAGGAGGCGTTTTGCTTCTTCTGGAGGTTTTTCAATAATTGCAAGCAAGGTTTTTTTCTCCAGTTCATCGCAAGTAGAATTATTGCGAAGCCTGGTAGAAGCTTCTTTGCATGCATCGAAGAATGTAGTAGTCGCTATATTTTTCATGCTCTCACCCGAAGGTCGGTTTATCCTAATTGCAGCATAAACTGGCTTTCGACTTTTATCCACTCCAAAGGGAGAATCATCTCCTAATGGGGGAATGGTCTCTCCTTTTTTCTATATACAAGGAGAAATACCATGTACCAACCTGAAATTTTGCCATTATTTCCTGATCTTGAGTCAGCTGATCGGTTTGAGAAGATTGAGTCAGAAGATCTTAATGAATGCGAACAGGATTCTGTTGTAGCGCTTGCTCTTGAGGTTCTTAGATGGCGCCATAAACCTGCGTCATTTATCAACCCGAAGACGGTCAAAGATTATTTGCGGCTGAAAATATTTGATTATCCAGCCGAAGTCTTTGGCGTTTTGTTTCTTGATATTAAAAACCGTTTGCTTGTGGACGAAGAGTTGTTCCAAGGTACGCTTGCTGGAAGCAGTGTGCATCCACGGATCGTGGTTCAGAAAGCGCTCGCCGTGAATGCCGGATTCCTAATCCTTTATCATAATCATCCGAGTGGTGATCCTAAACCAAGTAATAATGATGCGCTTATCACAACAAAGCTTATAGAAGCTTTGGCGTTGGTCGATATTAAAGTTCTCGATCACATCATCGTTGGTGTTGAAGGCACTGTCTCTATGGCCGAGAAAGGCATGATATCTGCACCTCAGCGAGTATTAGCGGCAAGCTTATAATGTAGTCGTTTTATAAACCCATAGGGGATTCATTTCCCTGATCGATCATTACTGGATGGACATATGTTCATCATTTACCCATCGGGGAAATCACTTCCCGATAGGGATCGGTGTTTCTCCGATTTATTAACCAACAGGAGAAACACGATGTTAAAAAGAGAGAAACTAATCGAAAGAGCGCGTCGCTTGTATGCAATGAGCCAGGACACAAGCTCTCCCGAAGAAGCGGCTATTGCTGCTCGCCGGGTGAGAAGCTTGCTGGATAATGAGGGTATCACTCTTGAAGATCTGGAACAGGCAGGTCCTGACCAGTTTGGTACAGCAGATGGCAATAGCTATAAAGCGGTGCCCGCATGGTATTCAGCCCTGGCATTGGGTGTTGGGAAATACATGGACTGCATTACCAGAATTGAGCTCAAAAATAAGCGAAAGGTCATCAGGTTCAAAGGACTTGAGACTGATTCCGCGGTGGCCGTATTAACCATGGAGTATCTGATATCCGCCATGGAGCGAGGACTTAAAAGGTACAAGAAAGACAGTTCATCAATTATGGACCGGTCGTCTTTTAACGCCTTTCGCAGAGGGTTTTCTCTTGGCATGCAGGCCAAGCTTTTTGCGTTAACCAAGGAGCGCCGAGAGCAGCCGACTATAGCCGGTTGCAAGTCTCTTGTGGTTGTAAAGAAGCAACTGGTTGAGCAGCGTTTTGGTTCGCAGCGCACTAGCAGTAGCTCCTATCGAGACAACAGCAATGGTGCTTTTTCCTCTGGGGAGGCTTGTGCGGCCCGTACCAGTCTTAATAAACAGGTGCGCGGAGGCGCGAGTCAGCCCCGTTTGCAGTGAAATGATCTACTAAACTAACGAGTCCCTCTTCTGAGGGGCTTTTTTAAACATCAACCCATCGGGGAAGCACTCCCTTGATGGGCGTGTTTTCCCATCATTTTAACGACTGAGGAAAACACATATGACACACCCTTATCATCATGCCGTATCGTCGGCTAAAAAATGGGGCGGAAAGCCTGAAGACTATCTGCCTATTCATCAATGGTTCGATGAAACGAAAGAATCATTGTGCCATTTCACGCATCGGGCCATGCGACACCATGCTGAAGGTGTTTTTGAGGCTGAAAGGGTTTTTGGCGTCACAATAACCAATACTGATAATAAGCAGGTGCCTGTGCGTTATATCGGTGAACAGCATGTGAAAGAAGATTGTGGTGGCCGTGTGCCAACGATGGCCGATTGGTTGATTCGTATCAAACCAGCCTCTTGGATGAGCAAGGGCTATCAACTGGAAGAGTCGGAGGTAGGTCATGTCGATTAAGCCTCCTTCACATGCAGATGTCATTGTCGAACAAGGCGTTTTAGCGCTGCCCAATAAGGTGCGTTATCCGATTCAGGCATTGAGAGACCATGGGTATTTGGATAACAAGACCCTCTATACAGCGTTCATGGCTGAATCAGAACCCCATCAGTATCACAAGCTAATGTATTACATTGCGGTGGTTAAGGGTTTAAGAGATGCGCACGTTGAGGTAGATGATGCTGTTTCAATGTCCGTGACGTTAGGTAGAAAGGTCAATCTTAGTTGGTCGCATCAGCGCTGGAAAGATGAGCATAACCGGCTAGCAAGAATGGTGACACTGAAAAACTTAGCGAGTCAGGCGGTGGTTTATGATCTGGCATCTTATGAGAGGCTGCTTCCTGCGGTGTGGTCTGGCTACCTGATAAAAACCAGTCGTCGATTGGGTATGGAGGGATTACGTCAGCGACATTGTGTAGCCTCTTACAGTGACAAGATCAAGCAAGGTCAGTGTGCAATTGCGGTTGTGTTAATCGATCATTCGCGATGGACGGTTGAGCTTTATCTTGGCGCTGGATCACTTAAGATTCGACAGATAAAGGGTCGGCATAATCACATTCCTAACGATGAAGTGGTTGATATAATACTGGAACAGCTAAAGCTTTCTGAGACGGCACTTAAGCCTATCGCGATGGTAAATCCAGTTGGCTTGGTAGATACAGAGCAAAGATCTAAAGACACGCTGAGACAACTTTTACCCGAACTGCAGGCATTGGGTATCCACGGTGTAGTCGTTATTTTTGATGGAAGCGGTGATTCGGGCATGCTTGGAAAAGCCGATTACTTGTTCGCAGCAGGGGGCAGGGCACCTAATGTTCCCTCAAGAGTGGATGACCTGGTAAATGAGGCTATTGAGCATTACATTGATTCAACAGGTGTGGATTGGTACAACGGAGATGGTGGGTATGGAGAGTTTACGCTCGATGTTGATGAAGCCGTCTTCAGTTGTGAGATTAATGTGCGGTTCACGGAAAGATCGTGCGAATACGATGTGGAAGATGTTTCGTTGTTAGACCTAGACTAAAAAAAGAAGCCCGCTGATAGCGGGCTTCTTTTTGCTTAGCTGTAGCCTTTCTGGCTATTCTGATTCAAAGCCAATTTTATCCAAAACCCCCTCGAGCACATCAAGGTCTTTACAGTAGTTTATAGACATAACCCCTTCCTCAGCCGAAAGTGACACGGGGCACCCCAGAAGACCCGTGAGCTTATCTTCCAGCCAGGTCATGTCGGTGGAGGCTTCTGGGCTGTTTTCCATAGCATCTTTGTTTATTCGCCATTCGCGGGCCAAGCCTTCAGTTTCACGAACACTGAGTTTACGAGACAGCGTTTCTTGGGCGATCTTCCGCTGCGTATTTGGGTCGTATACGGTGACCAGTGCCCGCGCATGACCTTCCTGAATCTCACCAAGACGTACCATCGCCTGTATGTCTTCCGGTAAATCTAGCAAACGTAGTTTGTGGGAAATCTGGCTCCGCCCTATCCCCAGGTGCTCCGCCAGGCGTTGCGTTGCGCCTCTTTTTTTTCTACCTCCAAAGCGCTGCTCCAGGATAGTGACCAGATTCTGCGCTTCACTTATAGGGTCTTGGTCAGGTTTTTGAGCGGCCAGCAACTTACGTGTAATGGCGTCGCCCTCCCCTACCCTAAGATCTGCGCGAACATAGACGGGGACTTCATGAAGTCCGCATTTTTGCGCCGCCAGCCACATATCCGCATTACTTATGATTTCATAGTTACCGTCCGTTGTTGGTTGAGCCACGACTGGGGTTGTTATTCCGTGTTCTTTCACCAAGGCAACCAGTTCCTCCGATACCAAAGGAACCCCCGCTTCGAGGTATGCCTGATTTAGACTTAATTGATCTATCCCGAGTATTCGTTCCATACCGTTCAGTTTACGCCATAATGGTGACACGTATCACCATTATGGCGTAAACACAGGCAATTCGTTGGGGTGTTTCATCATTTTCCGATCGTCGGAAAATGATGTTCCCGAATATATTGAGCAAAAGCTTATTTATAAGGCCTACTCTTGCCGATATGCATGCTGACAGAATCTTCTTTATTGGAATAGAAAGGCTACGACATGCTCCCGGCAGGTAAAGCAAGAGATCATCACTTATGCGCATTAGAAACGCATAGTTGAAGGAGCTGTGGTTTTCCGACCGTCGGAAAGTTAACTGAGTTTAGGCGTGGCCCCAATAATATGTTTGGATGTTATCTATGATTGTTGTATATTCCGACGATCGGAATTAACAAAACCAGCTTATACTGGGCGCGTTTAGTGGAGCTTAAACACGCGTAAGGCCATAAGAAATAGCAAGACGTATGATTGCTGACTGAGGGCCGTCTAGGTCTATGAGTTGGCGACGCGCCTCTCGGCAGGCTTCGCTTAAGTTTTGGGA
Organism: Depressigyra globulus; assembly: GCA_032274625.1. Taxonomy (NCBI): domain Eukaryota; kingdom Metazoa; phylum Mollusca; class Gastropoda; order Neomphalida; family Peltospiridae; genus Depressigyra; species Depressigyra globulus. The sequence goes on from JAUUEI010604972.1 coordinate 11,203, forward strand.
GGTATCAGAATCAAGCACCAAAGTCACATTCTTCATTTTCATATCAGATGTATCGGTGCTTACTAAGTCTACCCACTCTTCATTCGCTAAAAAATGGTTGATGGCATCGCAGATCCAGCGGCTCTTATCGCGCAAACCGTAACCATCCCCCACCAATTTGACGTTTAAATCCGTAGCCATTCTCGGAGGCACCGCTACAGTGGTGCGTCTCGGCTCTTTGCGTGAGGTTTTAATTTTAATTTGCCTAGACATGTCGGCGCTCCCATAATTCAATAAATTCTTTGAACGCCTTACTAACCTGTTTAGGATTATCCCAGTTTACATCCTTAAAATTTTCTCTATCCTCTTTAGTAATATTTTCCATCACCAACGATTTGATCGCATGGTGGTTCGAAGTGCTACCTAGGCTGATTTTTTTTGGATTACGTGGGTCAGCGCCAGGCTTGCTATTCGGCGTTAACTCTTCGTTTGCTTTATTACGATTCTTTGCATAATCAGCCAGTTGTTTTATGCCTGTGATCTTTTGCGTCTTGACCAACTCAAGTAGTTCCGCAGCCCAGTCAGCTTCCGCATTATGAAACGCCTTGTAAAGATAGGCGTTTGACTTCTTAACACCCATAATGCGCTGAATATCCTCCACGGCGATCTCTCTGTTGTGATCTTGTTCGAATTGCCTGAAGCGACGTAAAACCCAAGAGGCTACCTCAAAAAGCGTTAGCTCTTTACGGTGATGGTTTTCAATAAACTGGATATCATCCAGTAATGCCTGCTCAGGCTTTTTGGGGAAAATGCGCGTATCTACATATCCATCAAAATCCAGGTGATTGACTGCATAAATAACGGCTAAGTAGCGCCTCTCCCCAGCGATAAGCCGAAACAGACCGCCTGGTAACATGTAGACAATGAGCGCCTGTAATACGCCATGTTGTGCGATGGTTTCAGCTAATTGGACGACTTCATCAAACTGTTTCCGACGGTCGGAAAATTCTTCGCTGGACTCACGGACCTCCCCTAGTACCATATCTTGATGGCTGACAAGTAGCTCTTGGCGGATTTGGTCAGGATCAACCGATATCGCATCAATTTGAATTCTGCGCGTTTCACCTGCCCCCACGGCCTGCTCTGCTGCTGTGAAAGCTTCGCTGACAGACTGGACGGCTTTTGGATTTGTTTTGGCTCTTCCTAGTGACATACGAGATTTAGTCACAGACCTATCCTCGCAATAATTTCTTTGCACATACCAACGGCCTCTTGGCGACATATATTGTTTTCATGGAGATCAAACAGCGACTTAGGGTCTGAAAAACTGGCTGATGACGTTTGATATGTAATCATGTGCCGCATAGGCGTTAACAGGTATTTATTGATTTCTTCGTTTTCACATAGATCTTTATAGTATTGTTTTTGTAGCGATGCATGCTGGTTGTATTTTGTGGGCAAAATACCCGCCATTTTTAATTCATTCTCTTGGCTGCGGCGATAGTTTTCATTCCTCCAAACAGTGGCCATGGCCACCATTCCCTGAATTGAGTCTTCCTGCATCTCAGTGGGTATTAATATATGTGTAGCTGCTCGAACAACGGAGGAAGTAATGGGAGAAACTTGTGGTGGCGTATCTATGATGGCGATGTCATAGTTTGATTGGAAATATTCATCATTTAGTATTTCAGCCAAGTGGCCTATTACCGCTTCGTCAATTTCTGATTTCTTCACGTCTTGTAAAAAACGGGTGAGGTCGGTTGTGTGACTGGGTATCACGTCCAGATTTTCATATTGCGTAGAGTAGGGTTCCACGAACCCAAGCATATACAGCTGGGCGATAGACCAATAACCCGGAGGGGCGGAAGCTAGGCGCTCCCAATCAGGGTCATCCGGATTAAAATCTGGATGAGGGGGAGGGGAGAGGGCATCCCCTCCAGGGGTTCTTATCATTTCAACAAATCGAGCGCTGTAGTTGCACTGCGGGTCAATATCAATCCCTAAAACGCGAAAACCTGACCTAACCAAGTACTCTGTTATTAGTTTTGCAAGAGTCGTTTTGGCGACCCCGCCTTTGTGGTTCATGATAGCTAAGACAAGCATTCTATCTCCCGGTGTCATTTAATATGCTATAGCATATCATACGCTTGACTATAGGCTATGGCTAGGCCATTATTAAGCCTCAAACCACTCTATATTGTGTTTTTAGTAAGAAAATTGCCTCATGAGGAGGTTTTATTAATGGTTAACTATAGGGATAAGCTGGCCATCCGAACTAAGGAGGCTCAAAAACGGCTCGCATTAATTGACAAGCTTAAAGCTGAGGCGGGCCTTGACGATATCATTAATGAGAGCAAGAAAAGCTCTCTCCAGCGTACGGGGCTTGACAGTAATAGCCTGACACAGGCCGCTGAGCAAGAAATAACCCGGATGGAGCAGATGGGCTTGTTTACCAGCCAAGATTTGGTGGCATCAGATCAGATTTCGACATTGCTTGCGCGTTTACCTATTTTCCCCCCGGCCGATGCCCGGACACAGAAAAAGTGTCTCGACGACTCTAACGCCTACAGCTTCACCACGCCGTGGGGGTCCGGTAGGCGACACGGACCTTTGTTAACCACTCGAGATGAAGACACGCTCTTGGCTATTTTGCACTTACGCAAAAAAAGACTAACTGGAAAAGCTGCAAATCTCCCTATTCGCAAAAGCGAGCTTTACCCAACGAATAAAAACGGAGACCTTTGCGTACACACCATTGTGTGTACGGTAACGCAAATAAATAAAATCCTTGGTCTGTCAGATGGTGGTCCTAACTTTTCGATCACCCTCAAATCCGTCAAAGATCTCGGTGCGACGGTGCTGGAAGTCGAAACAAATAGCCACCAACGTTATTTCGGCGAAATGAAGAAGGGGGCTCAAATAAAGATTATCGATGTGCAGTGGACCACGTTTGATGAGTATGGCGTGCTAGTTATCCAGGTTGACCCTATTGTTGCAGGTTGGTTGGAAAGCAGTTTTTCTTACCTGGATCTCAGTATACGCAAGAAGCTACGAGGCAGTTTTGCTAAGTGCCTTCACCGCTTTTTAAGCACCCAAGTTAATCGTAATAAGGGGTTTAAGCGCGAGTTATCTAAGATAGCAACGACAATAGGCTACGCTGGCAGAGACCGAGATATTAAAAGTAATTTTGAAAAAGCAATCAGCCAGTTAATTGATCTTGATTGGCTTAAGAGTGGCGAGATTACTGGAACTGGACGGAAAACGCCTTTTGTACTGAACGTGTTTTGGCCGACTCGGCCTATTGTGAAAGATACTGGGGAAAGCGCTTAGCGACACGGCCTACAAGCCTTCCTTTCGGTACTCTGCCGTTGAAACTTCGGCGCTCTGCCGCCGCGACTTCGGTCATTTCTTAGCATGCTCATTGGTAGAATTAGGCTCTCTCAACGCCTGAAGCTTGC
>JAUUEI010604973.1:0-10154 GCA_032274625.1 Depressigyra globulus
ATATGTTTGACGTCCAATAGCCGATGATATAAAATCAATGTGCTCCAGAGGCATCGTTAAATAAAACAAACTTTACTCTTTTTTTGCACATCCACAACACTGTTTTCTAATACGTTATTGCTTCTTTTTATTTCGGCAGATACCCACATTATGCCCAAATTAATGCAATCTAAAGACCAGAATGACCCTGTGATGTTGGTTGGATAAACATGAGAATGTCAAGGTTTTTGCCACACTTTTTAAATGATACTGTTATATACAAATATGATCTTGAAGACACTGGCTTTCTGAAGGCAAATGATGACAGGATCATTCAACTCAGACGTTTCATGTTTCAAATTATCGGCAGTTAGTGGCACAAACTGTCAACTTGCCCAGCAATATATATAATTTTTTTAATATCATTAAGTATTTCAAGCTGTCAAATCTTCTATAGCACTTAATATTGCGTACTCTTTTATTTTAACAATTAGCAAAAGAATGTAAAATGGTTAGTTTAATAAGTTTTATCTTTCAACAATTAATATAAGAATATCAAACTGATGAAACATTAATCATAAACAGCTGGAGTTTACCTACATTAATATTTATTTTTAAAAAATAAAATTTAAAATCACCTAACAATTATCGACAATTAACATAATAATATAAAACTAATAAACATTAATCATAAACATAGATCTGCAGTTTTTCCACACTAATAAAAAAAAAATTCCAATTGCCTAACAATTAAAGTTTTATCTTATCAACAATTAACATAATAATATGAAACTGCTGAAAAACCGAACATTTGTCATACACAGCTGGAGTTTGTCTATATTAATAATACAAAACAAATTTCCAATCACAGGTGCTGATGCGTGGAGGTATTATTAAAACAAATTTGATCAAAAACACATTATTTCGATGCGAAAATGGGATAATTGGAGGCGTACAAATGCAACAGTTTTAATCTGCAAGTGGGTATCGTACCGGCACTTGTGTGAGAATAGTTCTCTCTAAACTAAGTGCCTTGCTGCAGATATCCGAGGCGAGGAAACAATAACACGGGATATGATATTCATTACTACCTTCAATATCAGACTCAAATTCCCCTTGTCTATTGAGAGCGTATTGATTTTATAATAACGTAAACAATTCTATTAAACTGGGACCTGCCGCTGTCATTTCTATACACAGTTATGACCAATCAATACACGGTTCTGAAACTGTAATAAAGTCAGAGAACAAAGACTTTGTAAAAATATTCCACGTCGTAAATCTTACTGCTAAGTTACTTTACTACCTGTTCCTCATCAATGGAAATAAACGAGTAATGTAAAAGGATAAAGTTACGATAGCCATTAACACTGATTCACCTCCGACCCTCTGATTACTTAACTTCAAAGTAAAGATACAGCCCTCGAAATTTGGATCATCTTGTGACAGCAATTTTTAACAATTAATAACTAAGTGTATGTTAAATAATGTTAAAAATGCCGCTGGAAATCAATTTTACAACAGCTTTTTGCATATGCACTGCTGATTGCCATCGTGAATTTCTAGGGTTGAAAAGAAATATAGAGAAACATAAAGATTATGTTAGAACGACAATACCGTTATCAAAATCAAAATCGTATTTCTACAGAAGGCAGAGTCGAAGGGGTATTTTAGCAAGGTCACAATGTTTCTCCATTTGGAAATGAAAGGAAAGCAAGCCATTAATCATCTCATAATAATTTCAAGTGAGAAATCTCAAATAAAGAGAGGGTCCGATCTAAGAATAATACAAACTACCGTAAGCATAATAATAAAGCAAAATGATGAAAGGTGAGTGCAGAAACAGTCTTCAAAACACTTTATAACTGTGGGTAATATAGTGTTTAATACGTACTGCTAAGACTGTCACAAACTTTAAACTAATTCATTTGTATGCAAATCATGACATACATCATTAAGACACATTATCAGATGTACATCACGCAAGTTGGCACCATGTCTGAGTCAAGAAATATAAACCTACAATTGACGATATGATCTTCTATTGTAGCCATTGTGTTATATATTTCTACATTATAGGTGAGTATGAGGTGAGTGCGGGAAACTGCTCACCTGTTATGGAGAGTCCTGGATAATGTTAGTCCAGGTACTATTCTAAGACTATTTAATATTAAAGAGACAATTCTGAGTTTGCAGTCAATACATGCATTGGATCAATATGATCACTTGTATAGACAACTCTCTTTAAAAGAACATATTTAACAGAATATTCAGCTACCGGCCACAGTTAGCTGGGAATGAAGCAAAATTGGTGTTAATTTGTTCTTTAGTACAGCATATTCATCTTCCAGCACCAGTCAGTGATGTCATTAAGAATGAAAATAACAGGTGAAAATAAAATATAGGTGGTAAACAACCGGTTTACCTTATTTACATCATTATTATGTTGGTCCGATGGGGTGGTCTTTAGGTGGGGTTTCACTGTAATAGCGATGCTAACTTGGCTGTATAAAGAGGGTTGACTGGAATACGTAATCAAAACTATAATTGTGTTGGAAGTCCATCTTATTTATTTCAAATACTGTTTGGCAAATTGTTACAAATTGTTACATATCAAATTACCGTAGTAAAAAATGAGGGATTCATATGTGGCTTCTATTCTAAACTAATTACAATGTATTTGTTTGGAATCATAAAAATTCCAGCATCAGTGGTGTAGTGGTTATGTCATCAGACTTACGGCTGGTAGGTGCTGGGTTCGTATCTCACCTGAGGCAATGGGAGATTTTTCATCCCAGTACCGGCTCCAACCCAAAGTTAGTGCATAAACTGAGTTTCACCCACTTCACGGGTGCGGTTATGGGTGTGTCTTCCGAGTGTATGACCCTGTATTGGGGATGATTACCAGGCAGGCACTGCAGGTTCCATGTACCCAGGGCTTGGTTGATACCGAGATAGCTCAACTGACAGCAAGAATGGAGCACAGCCCTGTCAAGTACTGGTAGTCCCATACAGAAATAGAAATACTGCAGCTTCACCATATGTTTGTGATGTCCAAAAGAAAATCATTAAAAAAAAATCCAGAAAATATTAACAAGCTCAACATGAGAAGACCGACACTAATTTGACTGATATGATGTCAAGTTGCAGAACACATGACGTCATTATGGAACATTGCCTGTAGAAGTGCAGGTAACCAAACAATGTCATGATCTGCCAGTGAGCGTGTGCCAATATTACACTAGTTAGATATTGAGTCATTGTTATGACATGAGCAATATCTTAAAAGTCTTGTGTGTAATAAAATAAATTTTAGCTATTTTAAAAACTTCGGTTGCACTTTGTAACTTTCACAAACAATTAAGTTTGAAAACGACCAAGAATTACGTAATTTTCAAATTAACATTTAGACAATATTGGAATTTGTAACTTGAACTGATTCACCATTACTTTATTAAGTTCACATTATTAGTTTTATTGGTCTCCATGGTAACATCATGCAAATCGAATCGAAATGACTGGATGTTGTGGAAATTCGTAATGAAATATGCGCGTCTGGGTTGACATTTGGCCTGACGATGGAAGAAATCGGACGTCTGTCGGGTCCCGATTGACCGGACTCTGTGACCGGTGATACGCTGCTGTACGAGATTACATTGTACAAAGATCTCAATAAGAAACTGATCCATCTCTCAGAGGAAAATAATCAAATCTAATGAAAAGACTTGCAGATATTAATAGAAACAAATGCTCTATCAACTTGTAAGAGTCGAAATCTGACACATTCAAATGCTAATGAACCATATGTTTTAATATATTTTTAATTCTAATCAGCTCACCCTAAGAATGAAAACTAGGAATAAGATGGAGAAACAGTGTAATACATGGGTTATTCCACAAATGATCCTGTAAACTGAAATGTTTTTAAAGGAATAAGATACTGTATATAATATGGACTATTCCACAAATTATCATCCTATAGAAGTACTGAAGAACAAACTAAGATGGGTAACAGTTAGGGCTTTAGATTACATTAATTTGGGAACAGTGTGGTTATTTAAAAGAAGTTCCAACCAATTAGAAAACCCGTTGTTGATGTGGAATTTATAAGAAGCCATTAGGAGTTGTACAGCAAAATGATATACTGGTGCAAAATAACCACACATGTATTTAGATTTTAGCAGTAGTGCCACTGACTGTATACGAAGTTCTATATAAACATGGATTACATGTTTCTCAAGATTTTTTGGCTCCGTTTTGTTGGGGCTTGAGGGTGGGGGAGTAGGGTGGGGGAGTGTCTTTTTTATATATACAAATAACTTAAGCGGTTGTATTTTGGGCACGACATATATTGTCGTGAAATTGGTGCAATCTAAAGACCTGACAGTATAAAATGTCAGCTATTCCACAACTGTACCTATACACAAAGAAGAAGAATAAGAACAATTTGGGGAAAATGTATAAAATACATGTATATGCTTTTCAACAAATGAACCTATTGAAAATAAATAAGAACAATGGAAATAAGATGGAAAGCTATAAAATATGCATTATTTTTAAAATGATCCTACTGGATATTGTGCCGAATTTACAAAAGGTATTTACAATGCTTAAACCCTTGTGATTTGCGAAAGCAGGCTTTGTAAATTTGGGCTTAAATGTTTTTTCTCTTTTTTTTGGTAGAATCATGTTGGTGTCCTAGAATCTTCGTTATAAAAATGCAAACGAAATCAATTTATTTAATTGTATCGGTGGAAGATATTAATAACATTCCATTGATACCCACCACATGATCCGGTGTGAAAAAACACTTCAATAAAACTGGTAATTCAACGTAATTATATCATAATTCTCTGAAATGAGTCAACATTAGTTTGACAACATTAGCTAATACTAATAGCGAATATTACTCAGACAAACTCACGCCGAAAGCAATCAAATCATGACGAACATCGGGCGACTAGATAACCTAGATCAATTGAGCGCTGTTCAATAAAACACGTTAGAAGATTGAAATATATTTGTAGTCGGTGTGAATATGTCAAGCTGCACGTTTGAGTGATCAAAGTGATCCAGTCAGATTGGAATTCACACGATCACACAAACCGGTCGGCCTCAAATGGGACGTACGAGAAGAAATCGTCCGAACAGAACACCGACCAACAAAGCTATAATTATTTCTAATCTTTCTAAGAAGTCTATTTCTAGGCGGCAATGTCTGCTTGCTGAGTCGGACTTGCGTCAATTTCACGTAAAGAAATTGACAGATTGATTGCGTTTAAGCCGGCATGTGCTTCTAGCGACCCGAGGAGCATGTAGACCAAAATTGAATTTCCTGACTCTTGGAGCCAAGTGATGGAGAATCACATCACCAGCTAGTGAATGTGTCATACAACCTTCCCCACCCACAACAAAAGTAAAAGTAAAGTTTGTTTTATTTAACAATGCCTCCGAAGCACATTGATTATTTTATCATCGGCTATTGGACATCAAATGTATGGTAATTATGACATATGTCTTTTAGAGAAAACTAGCTGCTGCCACATAGGCTACACTTTCCGATAAGCAGCAAGGGATCTTTTATATGCACTGTCCCATAGGCAGGACAATACATACCACAGCCTTTGGAGTACTGGTTGGAAAGGAAAAAAGCCCAATTGATGGGTTCATCGAGGAGGTTCGATCCTGCAACCACAGCACCTCAGGTGTGCACTCAACTCACTGAGCTAGATCCCCCCAACTCCCAACAATCCACCCTGTCTCCTTGCCCAAAGCAAGAGGTTATAACAATTTCGTTTTCTTTCATATGGTTTGAAATAAATTCTGTGTAGTGGGGTCCTAACGATCACTGGAATTAGGGGTTCTGGTACTGGTGTGTTTTAGCAAAGCCAGGAGCACTTTCCGAAGTGACCAAACTAAGTTTAAAAGATATAAACATCTGTCACATTAAGAAAGACAAGGACTGGGAAGTGAAGAGCTGCCTAGGTGGGGCTAATAGATATGGAACACCAGTGAGAGAAACAAAAGAGGGTGGAGTGATTTAAAAAAAACTATATCCTGATGGTTTGGTGAAATTAACAATTAGTACACATATATCATGATACACATTATTTTGGTATCTTCTTCTTTCTTTTTTCTTTCTTTACATTCCGCTTAACATCTCATGTTTGATATACAAATTTTAATTTTTAAATTTGTTTTTATATTCGAAATGATTGTAAAATTTATTTGTACATTTCTGTATAACTTACACATTTAAATAATTATCTTTACTTTGGTACGTTACATAAATTATTTACTCAAAATTACTTTCATTAAGCCTATGAACACATTCTGATCAATCTTAATAAGAGTAACATGACATACATCAGATGAAGCACGCAGTTTTGTGTTCGAGTTTTTAATGTAAATAAATTCTAATTGATAAAACACATGTGTATAGATTCGGCAACATGTTGATTTACTGATATGTCCATTTTAATTTAAGTCAGAGTTTATGGTTAACAATTTCTTATTAACTGTCAAGTAAATAAAAACATAACGGTTTGTCAGATAATCAGTTTATCCTTGAGAGTCTCGAGTTAATTGTAAATTATCTTGTAAACTGAAGAATATCTACACCTGGATCACACATCTGGCCATCTTTTAATCCATGTGAATATTCACAAACCAACAATGTATAAATTAATATACACAATTCCAAGGGTAAGAAAGGCGCAATTAAAAACATACGAGATCATCATTTAGAGGTTACAAGTTGAAAACATACTCAAGGTTATCATTACAAAAGAAAATCTTGTTTACGGCAATAGAACTGCTGTGCGTATCAAACAATTTTTAATGAATATCATTCCTTATTATAAAAACTTGATTTCAATTGTCATCTGTATAAAGCAACGGACAGGATCTAGCTCAGTTGGTTGAGCGCTCACCTGAGGTGCAGAGATCGCAAGATCGAACTTCTTTAGTGAACCCATCAATTGGGCTTTTTCCCATTCCAACCAATACCCCACGACTGGCATACCAAAGGCCATGGTATGTATTATCCTGTCTGTGGGAAAGTGCATATAAAAGATCTCCTAACTCAGTCAGTTGAGCATTCTCGAGGTGCCACGGTTGCAGGATCGAACCTCCTCGGTGAACCCACTGATTGGGCTTTTTCCCGTTCCAACCAGTGTCCCACGACTGGTATACCAAAGGCTGTGGTATGTATTATCCTGTCTATGGGAAAATGCATATAAAAGATCTGTTGCTGCTTATCGGAAAGAGTAGCCTATATGTGGCGGCAGCAGGTTTCCTCTAAAAGATGTTAAATAAAACAAACTTTACTTTATAAAAGATCCCTTGCTGCCAACGATTAGCCTATGTGGCAGCAGCGGGTTGCCCCTAAAAGACATGTCAATCAAAATTACCATGTTTGACGTCCAATAACTGATGATAAAATAAAAATCAATTCGCTCTAGAGGTGTCATTAAATAAAATAAACTTTACTTTTTACTTTCTGTATAAAGCAATGGGGTGTGATTTAACAGTGATCATGTCAGCTGCTTTCGTCTCAAGATCGAACCTCTTCAGTGGTCATGACTATCATTTGGCTTTGTTATACCACAAACCAGTCCTTCATGACTGGTATATAGAAGGCTGTGATATGTATTGTCCTGTCTATTGGGAAAATGTACCGTATATAAAATACCTTGCTTTTTCTTTAGAGGACCATAGAGTGAAAGCATTCTCCTTGTGATCCTTAACCATATAATCATAATAAAATGTTTTAAACTGTATTACATCCTGGAGTGTAATCTAGTTCAAAATGAATTGGTTGTAGATTTAAGTCATCATTAATTTCATTGATACAATAGAACATCACCATCTTATTCGCATAATCCATCTTTTTTTCTTTTCTTTTTGTGTCCCTCTGCCCACCTTGCTTTTCTCTTCTCTTCTTTGATTTCCATTTCTAGTTCTCCTTCTCTGGCAACTCCAATTTTTTGTCCAACTTCTTTTGCTGTCCAACTCCATATCCCAGTCCTTGTCTTTAATACTGTGATATGCCCTCGTCTCTTGTGGTCCTCCGTGCTACAAAACTGTGATTTCCTCATCATCTTTTGCTGTGGGCATAGTTCGACCACTTTGGACGGTGTTCAGTGGTCACTTCTGTCATTTTTAAGAGGTACTTGTAACCTCTTACTTTACTCCCAACCTATTGGCAATCATTAGTTAGTGATGTGTGTTAAACCAGCGTTATTAGCGGCAGACTCATAATCCATCTTATTTTAGACACCTCTCTTCAAAATGTTTTTTATAATGTCCATAGACAAAGAGTTCAGGGACGACTTGAGGTGATGTCACATCCGGGATGGCTAAGTGGGCAGAATTAAACAGACAAACAAATCATGGATTTTAATCAGACAGGAAACACGTGTATAACTTTTTTATTTTGTTGACATATCTCACTCCCTGTCACGGACCCAGGGGCTGGTCAACACCAGAACTTGGGCCCAGGAGAGGCACCTGCTGTAACAGCTTAGCTCTGAATGTGGCCATAAAACAAATTGACCTACCGACCGACCTATCTCTAAGTGTTTGTGCTCTGGATATAAATCTTTACGGTACCCTATATTTTATGTTATTACTATGGTACTTTAATAAACATACATGGGTTTTGGGGTTGTTGTTTTCTTTAACGACGCACTTAACACATTTTAATTAAGGTTATATCAGTGTCGGACATGTGGTTACATCGAGAATATACCCAATGGCTAGCTGACAGGGATAGATCTTATCAACCATGCATCAGGCAGGTACTGTATCATTGGGCTATGCTGCCCACTATTTTTAAAAAAGGGAAGAGCAAAATTATTACACACCTCAAAATTTGGGGGGGATATCAGTCCTGAAGAAAAATGATAGTTAAACATCACTCAAATTGAATTGATAGGGATACACAGGTGTCATAACAATCACACTTCACAAAAAATAAATGGATTTAAATACTATCTTCCAAATGTTATTCTTCATCAGACAAACATTAAAAAAATATATATGAGGTGTTATTAGAAGAAAAAAATGTATAAATATATTTTATAAAATGATAATATAGAAATATTTAGATAATGCAGAAATATTTCCAAGTTGTTTGACCGAAAGTATATCGATGACAACATTAGCATTGTTTAAACAGACAATATCTTTATTTTTATGACAAATAAACTGACCCACCAGGGGTCATGTGATCTCATCATGTGTTGTCACTACTATTTTGCATAAGAGTTTCTGAGGTACCATTTCAAATAAGCTCGGATCAGATTGATAATATGAACAGAGTGAAATGCTGTTCTCAATTCATATCACATCACTGTATTAATTCTAATCCCTACATAGTCGCATCTTTACAACTTGTGCATTGGAACACCTCTTTATAACTCAGATAACTGGATAACCAACATCCCAGAGCTAAATGAAAATAAATGAATTTTGTGTCCACGCATCAAAAGCGAGTCTCTTTAAAACGTGTAAATGCTATGTTTTTTCCGTCAGTGCGAGCGTGTGCAGTGGGAATTCCTTGTATGTGCACGGATCCTGCTGTTTAATAATTAGCATCTGATCTCGCACATAATCAATAAACTTAAGTGCTTTTCCATCTAATTAATCTGCCAGATGCAGACGAGATTAAAGTTTTCAAACATCATTTGCAGGACAACAAGGCTGAAATTAAGACAAGCCTTCCTCATCGGTCATACGACTCTCAACAAACGTCCTGATAACCCACATTTCAACCAATCGGGTGACGTGACAGAACATTCTTTGGACAAAGAGACTTGAGACATAACAAAGGCAAATAGCTCCAGATTAACAGATGGTTAGAAATGCTCCATAATTTCAGACTTCAAAACATCAACTTCATGACAGCCCTTTTTCAAAAATCATATCTTATTATTTTTAATTAAACATCATCTGTACAAAAATTCAACCTCAAGAACCTATTATAAAATTTAAACATAAAAACTAAATTTGTTGTTTATACAATATAATACAATTCATTTTTCTATAAAATATACCAGATGGCAATTTCTAACTTAAACCATTTAATTTTTCTACTTAAATTTTTAAGGACCTTTCTACTAAACTTTCTATTAAATATTTTATAACAAAAACCTTTAGACTTATTTTCTACT
>JAUUEI010605084.1:0-10154 GCA_032274625.1 Depressigyra globulus
TACTCTTTCCGATAAGCAGCAAGGGATCTTTTATATGCACTTTCCCATAGACAAGATAGTACATACCATGGCCTTTGATATACCAGTCGTGGTGCACTAGTTTGAATTGAAAAAAGCCCAATTGTTCCTGCGACCACAGCACCTCAGGCGAGCACTCAACCGACTGAGCTAGATCCCGCCCTCACTTCCCTATAAACCAATGTTAATCAGGTTGTTGTTATTTATTATAAAAAAAATATTCGTGTACTGTGAAACTCCATTAATAAGATCATCCATGGTACTTATTAAAACTGGTCTTATGGTGGGGTGGTCCTAAGTGGTCTAAGCCGTCGGACAACAGGCTGGTAGATACTGAGTTTGTATCCCGGTACCGGCTCCAACCTAGAGCAAGTTTTACAGGCCCAATGGGTAGGTGTAAGGTCACTACACCCTCTTTTCTCTTTCTAAACTCTAACAGGGTTAATACTAACCACTAACCAAAAAAACCTGTCTTAGACAGACAGTTCAGATAGCTGATGCATGTGCCCAGGACAGGCATGCACTATAACAGCTTGTTCTGAATGTGCATGTAAAACAAATAAAGAAAGAAGGGGCGGTCCTATTACTGTGTTACTGTAAAACAATAAGGTTCTATTCCAGTCTTTAAAAACATGGTCTTTATAGTTGGATGGTCTTACAATCGGGGTGGTCTTTTAACTTTAGATGGAGTTTTTTTTTAAATACTGTACCTGGTATATTTGTTTTAATAGTTAGGGAAACAACATTTGACAGTGTGTGTGTCTGGGGTGGGGGGTTGGGGGGGAGAAATCTGTAATGAAACATTCAGGTTAAACCTAATGATATATATATATATATTTTTTACAACTGACCTTTTCAAAGTTCCTACAATAAAAATGACAACGCTATATCTTACACACATAATTTTCAAGTACAAGTAGCTTAGATTACAACCAAGTTACTTTTAACAGCCGTTACCAGGCAGGCTACATGTACGTTTGTAACTGTTCTGTAAACACAATCCACGACAACTGCAAATGTTAAATGCAGTGTGATATATTGTCTACAGACATCTCCGTGTTTACACCGTAAAGACGATTTTACATGCATGTCGGCTTTCAGCGTGCGTGTAATGGACACAAGAAGTCACTTGCCTGTAAATACTTGTCTGTTTGTATAGAGCATTTAACTGTTTATCCCAAACATTATAAATTCATCTACCTTCAACGTTAGATTTTACACCCATCAAAATGGTGCAGTAGTCAAATATTATTGTTTGAATGTTAAACAACATGATCATGGTGCATTTAGGTTGTAGAGCGTGTGAGGTTGTGTTATCTAAGAGAGTGGTTTGAACTCACCAACAGATCAATTTGGGTTAAGTTGGTTCAGAGTTGAATGCTAAGTCTATAAAAACTGAATAATTTCCACCATGCTAGCTGTACAGTGCAAAGTGGATGTCTTGATCAATTAATGAATTTAAATGAATGTACGTTTAGTGTCTGGGTGGGGTGGGTTTTCAGTTAGAAGTACTGTTCAAAAGTATGATAAAGTAAAGTTTGTTTTATGTAACAACGCCTCTAGAGCACATTGATTTGTATTATCATCGGCTATTGGATGTTAAACATATGATAATTCTGACATATGTCTTTTTAGAGGAAACCTGCTGCTGCCACATAGGCTACTCTTTCCGATAACAGCAAGGGATCTTTTATATGCATTTTCCCATAGACAGGACAATACATACCACAGACTTTGGTATATCAGTCGTAGGACACTGGTTGGAACGGAAAAAATCAATGTGCGCCGTTAAATAAAATAAACTTTACTTTAAGATCATATTACTGTTTCTACTAACTACATACATGTACATGTCACGTAGTTAAGATGTTTTATTTATAGTTTGTAATATTTTGATATAAATTCATATATGGATTGGTAAGGATGTTTTTGAATTTTAGTCCAAAATTGGTTCATACAGCTAACATATAGTATAACACTTGCTGTTAACCAAGGAGCCATCTTACTATATTAGAAGTCATCTAGGCTTTTTATATAATTTGGCATAAACAATAGAGACTGGTCTAACAGACACCTGTCCATAACAGACACTATAAAACCCAACTAATGCTTCTTCTTCTTTATTTTACCTGTATATAATAGCCACCTGCCCAATGCAGCCAATATATGTATATATGTACAGTCAAACCTGTGTTACGCAGCCACCCAAGGAAATAACAAAAAGTGGTCTCTTAATCAGGTGGCTGCTTAATACAGGTCAGTCTGCATTATATTAAGTGATTTGGATTAATTGTATGGTGGCTGCTTAATACAGTGGTAGCTTAACATATGTTTGACTGTATATCAACGGGCGCCATAGCCCGCCTGATGCGCGGTAGGTCTAGGATCGATCCCCGCCAGCTAGTCACTGGGTGTTTTTCTCGACGTAATTATGCGTCCGACGCCGGTTTAATCGTATTTACATTTGTAAATTAAAATGTGTTGAGTGCATCGTTAAACAAAACAAAAACAACAAAAACAACTGTATATCATATATAAGCACAACAATAAATTGTAAAGAAAGAAAAAATCTGCCTGACCAGGGTTCAACCTAAAAAGACTTTTCTTTTCAGACAATTTAAGACTTGTCTTGATTTTAAATTGTTTAAGAGAACTTTCATTAGGAAAATACACAAGTATTAAATACAAAAGAAATCTGTTAAAAATTGGCTGATGTGCCTAGATACTGATAAAATTCAGCTTTTGTCAAATGTGAATCATCTTTACGAATCCCTCCCTCTCTCCTTCACCCACCAGTGTGAACCCCCCCCCCCCCCACCCCCCTTCTCCCAAATTGCACACACACACACCAAATACAATTTAAGTTAGTTTTAATAGTTTGGTGACTCAGAGCTACTACAGGGTACAATGGTTTAGACTGACATTATGATTCGATAAGACTTCCCAAACCACCGAACCAGCAATTTACAATCACCTGTGCCTCAGTAACTTCCAACAACACGTGTACTTAATCTGCTGAGCTTCTAGAATAATATTGGATTTTCAGTAAAACTGGATAAACAGCTGAGTATAATACTGGACTGCATGACCATGATTTACATTCAGCTAAATGTGATGATTTCTCATAACAAACACTGCGAAGATTGGTATTAAATCAAAATATATATAATAAAAATATTAATTAATTATCATGATGCTATTAAGATACATGTAGCATCACTTTTATTTAATACCATAGCACATTAAAGAGTTTGTTGCTGTTTTAACTAGTTTTTGCTAATAAAACCTTTTTGAATCAACAGAATTACAATTTAGTTATATATTCTTGTTCAGGATATCAATATCTATAAATCCAATATAGTTTTGGTCACCCAAGTGTTCGTAGTAGCTCAATATTAATTGTTTGTTAAGATTCTTCTAATAAACTGATACATATGAGAAAATAATTTAAGCAAAAAATTGATATTGAGCTACTACCAACACTTGTGTGACCAAAAATACATTGGATTTATGGATATTGATATTCTGAACAAGAATATGTAAGTAGATTGTAATTCTGTCCATTCAAAAATGTTTTATTTCTCACAACTGGTTAAAATGGCAACAAACTCCAGATTGCTTCTTTAAGTGTCAAATAAACATGGTAACCAAGACTTGATCTAGAATTAGAAACAGAAAAACTGTTGTCATCACAAAGGATGCCACTTTTTATTAGCAAATACGATTTTATGGATATTGTACTTCCCCATCAAGGAGACGATAGCAAACATACACTACAGTTAAGTTGATGTATCAGCTGAATGCTTGTTGGAATAGGAAATAACTTAATGGATACTCGTAGTATAATTGTGAACATGGACTGCCTGGTATGGAAAGGGTCGGAGACCATGGTTGGACTACGGTCCACAAAGAAGATCCATCATACAGACCATCCAGTAGCAGATTCAGAAAGGTGTTTATAGTCCATCAGTAACAGAGCTTTCTCCAGAACCATAAGCCAATAGGGTCCATCCTGCCTTAACTCATTAAGCGCCTTCATATCTGGGTTAGCTCTCTTAACATAAAATCAGCTTACTTTTCTTTCAACCACATATATAGATAGAAAAATAGATGTCTACAAATATGTGGAGAGAGATATATCTTTTTTCTTTTCTCTTTGGCTTATATTTGTATATAACATACTTTAGTAGATTTACATAGATGTAAGTTATTTTATAAATGTAAGCAGCTTAGAAATATCCAGTGGAAACCCCTGAGTAAATGTAAAAAAACAAAATCTATTAATCATGTCAAATTTGTTTATAGAATCTTGGCAAATGCATTAGAATTCATCTAAACACTTACTTTTAAAAAAACAAAAAAACAAACATGTTGCCAATTTTTCTGTTTGATGCCAAAGTGATTTCAGAGCAAAAGTATGAAAAAAACAAAAAACATTGTAGCAGTAAAAATAGTTTTTAATCTTTAGCCAATTCAAGTGGACAGCATGGCCCAGGGGTACAGAGCCAGCCTGATGTGCAGTCGGTCTAGGATCGATCCCTGTCAGCTATCCACTGGGTTTTTTCTCAACATAATCATGTGTCTGACGCCGATATAACCGGTATTAAAAATGTGTTGAGTGCGGGGGTTTAATTGCAATTCAATTCATCTATGCATTATTTTGTAACATAAAAACTGAAATGCATTTAATTTTTCCTTATATAAAGTATTTTGTGTGGATGATATACCCAGTAATCCCCTATTATTTGTGTGGAAATATTATAAAATTTTGCAATAATGTAAAAATTAAGGTACTCCTCAAATAAAAGTTCACTCTTTCCAAATTCCCTGGTTCTGAGAGTATGGAAACATACCTGTAATAATTTCCTTAGCATTGCAAGTGATCTTAATTTAAAATAATTACAACAAATGTACAAGTATGTTCAATTTCCTAAGAAAACTTTCCTTCAAATTAAATCTTATTCAAAAGATGTGTCAATCACAACGTCAAACACGAGGTTAACACCAGCAATAACAACGTCATATTGTGATCAATTAGCTTACATATCAGGCGCGGAACCAGGGTTTTTTATTCCCCAGGGGACGTCTACAAATACTAAAATATATGAACAAATAGAGGGAGAGAGAAATATCGGTGTACACTTTAAAATGAATGTTTAAAACCACTTGAAAAGTTTCAAATCCGCCCTCTCCCCCAGTTCATCAATGTAAAACGTAGCGATATTAGTATTCGCTTAGGCCTACCTATATGCTACCCATCACACCCCCATCCAACCACCCCCTATATCCGCGCCTGCATAATTCGCTAAAACAGACAAGAAGACAGTTCACGCGAACTCGGGGGCCAAGTGTCAAAATACAGAAGCGTGAAGCAGCACGTTACCTTCGATTCAATCATTTACCTGGGCAATTCGAAGAAATGTTCCCTCTTCGTCCCCTCCTCTCAAATCAAACCCCCACGGGACACCGCCTCGAAGAACCACCGTAAACGGTTTCCTGGGTGACGACAACTTGTCTTGACATTCATCGGTATCCATAATTAATCCCCCGTGCCATTAATTAGCAAAAAGTCATAACGGTACTTTCCCTTTCGTCATCTGCCATTAACACAACACTGTAAACACAACTGATAAAGCTTCCACACTGTGTGTCTCGTGTTGAGACCGGCGTCTTTCGCACCTGAACTGGGAAAAAAGCCTGGCTTCTGCGCATGTCATAGCGGCTGTCTCTTTACATTTTCTATCTGGCAGGTCCCTTTCTTCCTCTCTCCACTCAATCGTCAGTTGTTTTCTAGTTTTTCGGCGAACAAACACAAAAATCAATGAAAGGACACAGGTTAAATACAACTATTATCTCATGTTTATTTTTTATTTTTTTATTTGTTAAAAAGAAGAACAACAATATTTTTACCTAGATGCATATTTGTTGGATAAACAAAAATAAATGAAAACAAAATATCCAGCATTATAAGATAATTTATTAAGACGTCTTAAAATGCAACTTTTTCTTTCTGGTATTATACAGCATAATAATGTTATTTAAATTATTGTGTTTTAATTAGGGATTAATACGTGATTAGGTATTTAAATTGCAACGCGTTTGCTGCGGAAAATTAATGAATATTTAACGACGCCTCTAGAGCACATTGATTTTTATTTAATCATCGGTTATTGAACGTCAGACATATGGTAATTCGGACATATGTCTTTTAGAGGAAACCCGCTGCCGCCACATAGGCTACCCTTTCCGATAAGCAGCAAGAGATCTTTTATAGTATGCATTTCCCCATAGACAGGACAATACATACTACGGCCTTTGGTATACCAGTTGTGGGGTACTGGTTGGAACGGGAAAACCCCAATTGATGGGTTCACCGAGGAGGTTCGATCCTGCGACAGTGACACCTCAGGCGAGATCTCAACCGACTGAGTTAGATCCCGCTCCCGGAAAAGTTAATGAAGCAAAACCAAAACTGCAAAGAGAAATATTATATGTGCCTAGTAAACCATATTGCAACTTTGCATCTCATTTTAAAAACAACCCATATGTTGGCTATATCCAGAGGAAATAAATGTAGAAGATTAACCCTTCCCTCCGCAAGTGAGTAATGGACGCTATTATGCTAAATAAGAAGCAATGTTTTAAATTGGGGAAGAAAAATTGTAGCTTTAAGAAAATAAAATATTAAAATATTTGTAGTTTCGAGGCTCGTTTTTACTAGTGTCGTGGTCTCAAAAACAGAACACGGTTTTGTATCATTCTAAGGTGAGACAATTATATGAAACTGTAACTCCAGCTCACGGATTGAGCGCCAGTTAGTGTACGATAGGTAATATGATAAGACAATTCCAATCAATACCATCATAGTAGTTGTAGCAAAGGTTTTTGTATATTATATTCAGCTTCTGTTGACATTAAGTTGGAAATAAGCTCTCGTGTTTCAAAACTTTTTGAATTTTTAAATAGAAAGTTTATATTTTTAGGTAATTCTTAATATGGTCATTTAGTTAACCCAACTCTCCGTAAACCAATGCCTGGTTTAACATATTCTGCCAGACGGGTAAACTGAGGTGTTGGGTAATCGTGCTGAGACAGATGGTGTCAGCCGGAACAGTGTACGGAAATTACCGAAGTTAGGGATCTAGAAACAGTACTAGCTTCAGGACAAACAATATTAATCGTGGCTGCCAATTGGGATAAATCCCATGTCCACGCCCCATTTCCGAGTTATTTGTAGTTTCTTATTTCATTTTATTTTAACTTTATTTCCGTGCTTATAGCCCATTCAGGTTCAAGCATG
Organism: Depressigyra globulus; assembly: GCA_032274625.1. Taxonomy (NCBI): domain Eukaryota; kingdom Metazoa; phylum Mollusca; class Gastropoda; order Neomphalida; family Peltospiridae; genus Depressigyra; species Depressigyra globulus. The sequence goes on from JAUUEI010605084.1 coordinate 7,319, forward strand.
CTGTCCTGGGCACACACCTCAGTTATCTGGGCGGTCTGCTCAGGACAGTGATTACTTGTTAGTAGACGTTAAATTAGTGTTAATGAGAGAGAAGAATGTGTAGTGGCTTTACACCTACCCACTGATTTCTTAAGTCGTTCTGAGTTGGAGCCGGTACCGAGAGACGAACTATGTACCTACCAGTCTTTTTGTTCGACGATTTAGACTACTGCGCATTCGAGGCCGGTTCTATGTTTAATAGCCTAGTTCTATATTGTCACAAAAGAGGTGTCAACATATCTTTGTTCACACTCGGGGTCTAAAGACCTTTAAATAAACACTCATAGGTGTTACTTAACTATAATACGTTATGTACGGAGATTGTCAGATAAACTGTTAAGTAAGAAAACTGACAAATAAATTGTTCTGTAGCCTAAAGTCACTACATTCCAGAACAGCAGCCTCCAGGGATCGACTTTTAATGGTCTTCAGATATCCCGGGGATGCTATAATTTAATTTTGGATACCAGAATTAAAGCCAAGTAATCCATCAATACGTGTCATCAAATTCTAATCTCAAACACTGGCCTTCCTATATATTTTTTTCTGATGTTTAAAAAACCCAAAACAATTAAAACAAAAACAAATGCGAGGCGAGTTAGGTTGTGTGTGTGTGTGTGTGTGTGTGTGTGTGTGTGTGTGTGTTTTGTGTGTGTGTGTGTGTGTGTGTGTGTGTGTGTGTGTGTGTGTGTGTGTGTTTAAATGGTTATACCCCACTTAAGGTCGTTTCAGCATGCAAAGGATTCATATTTTATAACTAATTTGAATAAACTAATGTTTAATTGCAATTCCACATGCATTGATGAACGTATATCATTAAGTATTAACAAGATACAAAATATTTACTAATGTAGAATACTTCCCTTCATCTAAATCTTTCCCTATATTAGTGTATATATCAAGAAGTTGATAAATGGTACTATCACCCGGTTTAAAATCTGATTGTAAAGAAGTAATTGTTTTATTATCAAATAGGAAATTGTAACATGTTTGAATACACATTTTTCAAAGACTTTACTGATGGCGCTTAATAGTGATCACTGGTCTGTAGTTAGAGAATTCGTTAATACTATTCTTCTTCTTTTGTGGATAGGTACTACATTCGCAATTTTCCAACTACAAGGTACCTGTTTCGTGAGGAGGGACATATTAAACAGTTTACTTAGTGGGCGTGAGAGGCCATTCACAAATGATTTTAAAATGTAACTACTGATTTCGTAAGGTTCACTGGCTTTAGCTAAAATATATATCCTTGACTTCGGATTCGGTGACGACAATAGAACTGTTTATATGTTGTTTCAGATTTGGCAATTGCTAATCCCGGTTGGGCAATGTGGATTGTTTTATGAAAAACGTATTAAATGTGTAATAGAGCATATTGATTTATTAATGTCAAACTATGTCATTTTGACACGTGGTAAGAAGAAAACCAGTACATTTGTACCAGTAGTATCACCGGGAAGGCTGGATCCTGCGACTCCAGCATCTCAGGTAAAATATCAACAGACTGAGCTAAATCCTTTCGCCTGATGATATTTAGAAAACCATATTTTATTTATTTGCCATTGTCTTTGTTTTTAAGTAAAGAGGAATGTCCGAGTAACTCTCCATTCCTGAAAAATATTCCCCGACTTAAAATACACCAAGACTTGTTTATGGTGATTTAATACTATTTATAAAATGTTCATACTTTTAAAACTATTGTGTGTGCACAGTCGCTTATTGAAAAATAATGGAGCGTTGAGACAATATGATGACGTCACAGGTCTGTTTTAAATCTCATACAGATCCATTCGTCTTCTCTTTTGTCTGATACAATCTTTTGTTTGAGTTTAAAAATTCAATCAAGGATAAAAAAAATAAACCAAAGCAAGCGAGATTGTCCCGCCCCGCCCCACTTAATCCACCATGGCCACGGGCCCGGGTACGGGCTTGCCCCATCAAGTAATTAAGGTGGAAATAAACTAATGGGTCATTTTAAGACAACTAGCTAAATAAATTATTATTACTACCATTATTTGTTGTTGTTGTTGTTGTTGTTGTTGTTATATGTACCTTAGGTGAACAGTCCCCCGGAACTTCATCTCGTTTACAAGAAGAGCTCCGTATTAGCCACTCTAAAGGTGGGGGTCTCATCACTCACCAGGTGACTTATTGTTACTGCTTTCAAGGTACCTAGCAATGCCAAATTTGAAAAGTTAATTTTGGTATGGACGCAAATGCCAAGTTTGATGGAGTCCACACCGGCCTTCGTAGATACAATAATGTAGCTGTCCCCGTGACAACAATACATTGTCAGAGGGACAGCTACACCATTGTATCTACGGCCTTCGAAATTCAAGAAGACGTCACTATATATATACATATGGTGACGTCACAACTTAACAACAGCGTAACCAACAACACACGTCATACTTGTCGCTACCCTGCTATATATGGTGGGGTTTCTTTTGTGAACGGTTGATTTTAGTTACCTTATTAAATACCCATTAAATCGCAATACATAAATGCCAGTTCTGTATACAAACATCAAATACACTTTTCCGTATTCAACTGAACTGCCGAACTACGTTCAGGATACCACGCTAATATCTATAGCACAAGGTTGTGGAGATTACCTTTAACGTCATGTAAACAAAGTAAGGGACACCATTAAGTATGTAGGGGCGGGATCTAGCTCAGTCGGTTGAGCGCTCGATCGAGGTGCCGCGGTCGTAGGTTTGAACCTCCTCGGTGAACCCATCGATTGGGCTTTTTTCCGTTCCAACCAGTGCCCCACGACTGGTATACCAAAGGC
>JAUUEI010605195.1:0-10153 GCA_032274625.1 Depressigyra globulus
TCTTCTTTGCAATATAAAGAAATAAATATATTTTTCCAATACACACATTTTCGTATTTATTTCCTATATATGAATATTACTCTTTTACATTCTACATTCTTTTTCTGATTATGTTTCACAGAATAAATAGAAAATGTATACACATTTACTAGCGCTATGTAACTATACAGTTTTTAAAGGATGCAATTTTTTAAATAATTATTTGAAAATTAAATACTTCGTTGTGATATTGTTATATTTCTGTCATATTCGCGAAAAAGTCAATTTACATGCTTCCTCCCACAACTAACGATACATGTCATAAATCGTAAATATACGACAGACTTAAAGTGAGACTGTATCAGGAATCTAGTCCCAGTTGGTCTTTAATTCAATATAATGCTGAATAAAGCCAATGTTTATTCAGCGGATCAAAAAGCCTTTATTACTATTAGAGTGCATTAAGCAGGGGCTTCCCCAGAACGTTTTAAGGTGCTGACATGAACAAAAAAAAGCTAAAACTATAGGTTCAAATTTTGCCAATTGATACTTTGTGTTTTACAATATTATGTAAATCTACTAAAAATGTAATGTATGTGATGACTGTGAAAGCTACAGAAAAATACATCTCTCCACATATGTATATATAATGATGATAATAGATATATATTTTTTTTATCTATATGTGGCTGACTGAAAATTAAGCTGATATTATGTAAATCTACTAATAATATAATATATGTAATTACTGTGAAAGTTACAGAAAGATACATCTCTCTCCACTTACATATATCTATAATGATGATAATAGATATCTATTTTTCTACCTATATATGTGGCTGACTGAAAATTAACCCAGACATGAAGGGGCATACTTGACGAGGTAAGGCAGCAGGGGCCCTATCGGCTTATGGCTCTGGGGAAAGCTATGTTAAGTGGTCAACTGTCTGTAGAGGTAACTTTTTTTTTTTTTACATTATTTGATTGTTGCCTTTGTCAGGTTCGCCTTTCAGCGGTGTTTTCCACTAATTTTGTTCATAACATACTTGCGAACAGATAATCCTATGATATTAACCTCCTGTAAATAACACCGCATTCTCTACATACCAGGGACTTCAACAATGACGTTGTTAATACTGTGTAATACATGCATATATATAGCACCCGTTCATGAATGGAATAGGGAGCTCTTTTTAGCATGTTCGTGGTTTGTTAAACATTTTATTTGGTTGAGAAAGAAACACAAATCCCGTAATGTGCTATTAGAAGTCACAGGGTGTGCGCACATAACAGGCCCGCACTCAATTAAGGAAAATGGCGCTCGGTTCTCCATGCATAACGTGACATGTTTCTATTGACTGTGCTTTTGACTGATTTATGTTAATGACAGTAAAAGGTGAAATAAATGGACCACCCACCTATTCCGGCCAGCCACGGTTACGGCGCTTGCCATACGAAGGATAACATGGCGCCAAAACACTGAACGTTAGCCAATCAAAATGTTTATATGAGAAAGATGGCGGTGCTGTTACCGCGCGGCGTCGGAAAAGTCGACGTTGGCGACGATACGAGCAGTAACTGTCTGTGACATGTCGGCGGAAGACGGGCAAATGGCGTTCACCACCAGAATAATATTCCGTTTAGTGGCTATATCTCCCTGACGGGCTGTGTTGGGTTCAGGGAGTTTTGCGTTTTGAACGCGTTAACAGCGATATAACAATTAACTTAATTATGTTTCAGGTGATAAACGTTTCTCAACGGCTGGCTCGTATTAACAGAGAATAGCAGATACAGTAGGTTGTGATGGAAGGTCACCTTGCAGTACAACTACCTGTCTATTAATGATATTGCGTATCTATATTATTGGTTATATTTGTAAACTAAATGCATGTATTTTCAGGGGGTTTTCACCAGTATTTTTTTTTATTTGCGATTACATTTTAATGGTGTCGTTAAACAAAACAACTTTAACTTTTACATTTTAAAAACATGAGCCAAATGCATGTAAAAGGTCTACGAATGTAAGTAACATTTATAAAAGACCGAAGCATGATGAAAACAATGAAATAAAGTTATATCAAACCATTTATCTATAATATTTCTATCAACATGGTTGACTGAAAATTAAATTGATACTGTCTGATAGTTAAGGTGCCAACCCAGAAATGAAGACGCGTACGTCATGAGGTAAGGCATCACGAGTCCTGTCTGCTTATAGCTCAGAGGAAAGCTCTGTATTTTAAATCTATTTATTAAGGGCAGTATGTTAATAGAAGATATGACTTGTATTCCTTGGATGGTATTTACATGGATGGTGTGGTTATATTCATATACTCCTCAATATTCGTTGGACTACGCCCGGGAAATACCCCTTTAGCAAGAAAAGTTAAAGTTTGTTTTCGTTTAACGACACCACTAGAGTACATTGATTTATGAATCATCGACTTTTGGATGTCAAACATCATTTTCGCATTAGTAGCACTTCCCCACAGACCGGACAGTACATACTACGGCCTTTGATACACCAATCGTGGGACACTGGTTGGAACGGGGAAAAGCCCAATCGATGGGTCTACCGCAGAGTTTCGATCCTGCGACCCAAGCACCTCTGACGACCGCTCAACTGACAGAGCTAGATCCTCGCCCCCGCCTAGTCGATCTATTCTAAATGCTTAAATAATTTGTTTTAATAATGTTGTTATTGCAGCTTTAATTTTATGGGTAATGGGTTTAATCTCTCATCCTGTAGACACATATAATATTTTAAAACACAAACTCTAAAATGAAAACAAAATCGAACCTACTAAACCGTATTGCATAACATTTGATTGTCCTGCGACTTAATAATACCTATAGGGGCGGGATCTAGCTCAGTCGGTGGAGCGTTCGCCTGAGGTGCCGCGGTCGCAGGATCGAACCTCCTCGGTGAACCCATCAATTGGGCTTTCTACCGTTCCAGCCAGTGCCCCACGCCTGGTATACCAAAGGCCATGGTATGTATTGTCCAGTCTATGGAAAATGCATATAAAAGATCCCTTGCTGCTTATCGGAAAGAGTAGCGGGTTTCCTCTAAAAAGACATCCAATAGCCGATGATTAAATAAAAATCAATGTGCTCTAGAGGCGTCGTTAAATAAAACAAACTTTTTAATAATACCTATAATGCTGTTGATTAAAAAACGTGTTTGTGATGTCATTAAACAAACACCCACATTCTTTTTACATGATGGCGAGTATTTGTCACTGTAAACAAAAACCAATCCTTGCTGTTACACGACTCTCAGGAATTGAACGCAAATACTTCAGCTGAGCGCTAAGGAGTTTCCAGGAAATAAAATTATAAAAAAAAATCTCTTTCTCTCCTCTGATGCAGGAACATTTAGTATCTTGAATTAATCCCAGCCTTTAAATTAGTATCTCGGTGTATCGCCCATCGCTAGCAGTGATTAAACGTGGAGGGTATCGGTGGCAATACAGACCTACCGGGAAGATCGAGACCTCACAGGTAGAACCACAGGTAGTCTTGATTAACCAACACTCATCAAAATCACTATTGTATTTACTGCGCAGTCACGTTGTTATCGAAAAGAAACGTCTGGTTAACGATACCCCAGCACATGGCGTAATCCGCTTGCTTATTTGTTTAGTTGTGTAATGAAAAATATCACGCGTTCAATAGTAGATGTAACTTACATTATTCAAAATAAATAAATAAATAAATGGATACCGAAATATAAAAAACATGTTTTATTTATCAACGCCTCTAGAGCACATTGATTTTTATTTTACCATCGGGTATTGGACGGCAAACATATGGAAATTGTGACATATTTCTTTTAGAGGAAACCAGCTGCCGCCAGATAGGCTACTCTTTCCGATAAGCAGCAAGGGATCTTTTATATGCAATTTCCCATAGACAGGATATTACATACCACGGTCTTTGGTATACCAGTCGTGGGGCACTGGTTGGAACCAAAAACAACCAATTGATGGGTTCATCGATGAGGTTCGATCCTGCGACCGCGACACTTCAGGCGCGTGATCAAATGACTGAGCTAGATCTCACCACTGAGACAACTCTAAGACAAGTGAAGTTCTATATATCACCAATGGCTCGCTGGCATGGTACTATATAAGGAACTGTCCAGAGAAGTTTCAGCCATAGGAAGAATTCCACCACAAAGATAAACAGAAATCCTATAGTTTTCCTACTTAACGGGTTTGTAGTAGCTCGATATCGATTGTTTGTTAAAAGGATAATAAATCAATATTGAGCTACTACCAACAAATGACCAAAACATATTGGATTTATGGATATTTATATTCTGAACAAGAATATGTCAGTAAATTGTAATTCTGTCGATTCAAAAAGGTTTTATTTGCCAAAACTAGATAAAACGGCAACAAACCCCGAACTGCCCCTTAATATTTGTGTTTTACTCACCAATTAATAGTTAACAGTGAGATTGTTCACTCGCCTAAGCATTTTGACGTGTGCGAAATTTTACTCGCCTTCGTTTTTTTTTAAAATAAACCCTAAGGTCTGAATTTATAAATATACATAATACTGTTTTCCCCTTTTCTCCCAGCCTGATTTCCTAGATCTCCGAGAAGATAGGTAAATACACCACATCACGATTTGCTTTCATCCCAGTACTGGCATATTTTCATATCTCCTGTCAGGGAAGTGTCGGCTTTTCCCCCGTTTCCTTTTCTCGTCTCCGTTTCGGATCTGACTGATACACGCTGATGTATGCCCGTCAAGTGCCGCAATAAAGCGGGCGCCTTGATTTCCGTAAATATATTGTTGATGGTATCGGTTATACCACACACAAGAAACGACGCGTTTGGCTAAGCTTGTTGTTTGTGTGTAGGTGGGTGCAGAGATAAAGAGTCTGTTTACGAAAATATGCTCTCCTCAGATCGAGGAATCTCGATGAATGCGGTCCGTAGAATGTTTGATGATGAAACTGGTTTTAGACCCACGTTTATTCTGTGCAGTGTATGTCTTCAGGAAGGCTGTTGGAAGATGATGATGCACCAAACGTTTTCAGCTGGGGATAAAGTTAGAGCAAAGCATCATAATGTAGTCTGCTTGGAGCCGAATGTCTAGAGAGAATTATAGATTAACTCAATAAAGTCATGAGTATACATGTATATGTACCCTTAAAGGCATATTGTCACGGATTTAGAGGGCCTTATTTCTGTAAATATAAATTGTAAATGGAAATTATATTTATTTGGGATACCAATCCTAGCTATTTTATTACTTTAGAGGTTTTAATTGAACCATGACGATTGAAGTTCAATATGACTCTTTTGAGATGTGTTAAATAATTAAATAATAAAAATATTCTAGACAATGTCCCTTTAAAATTGTAAATGAGTATATTTTCATTCTAAATTAGCAGAGATCACGTTAGAGATCAACACACACTCGCATAGCCTTTGTTTAAAAAAGTTACATGTATTTAATACAGACTTATTATATTATATGCATGTAGTTGAATACAAACAAGTATTGCCAATTGCAGTTCTTAAAAACATACAGCTCACCAATGTTTCGTATACCTTTTGGTTTTCTATAAACACAATTAACATAATTAAGACCTTAGTTAGCAAATAATATATATTTACAGTTGAATAGCCTCAGTTATCGCGACTGACAATTCGAATAGGTTTTATTTATTTATTATTTTTTATATTTATTTTTTTTGGTTTAACGACGCACTCAACACATTTTAATTTACAAATGTAAAGACGGTTATATCGGCGTCGGACGTATAATTACGTCGAGAAAAAACCAGTGGCTAGCTGACGGGGATCAATCCTAGACCGACCGCGCATCAGGCGGGCACTGTATCACTGGGCTATGGCGCCCGCTAATTCGAATAGATGTTTTATTTATTTTTTACATTTGTGTACTGGGAGTTTCCCCAGGATTGTTTATCAGGGACAATATTTAAAAATCTGAGGTAACCGAAAATCAGTTCTCGTGGTTTTTACCTAGGTAACCTATCGTTCAGTAACGTGAATTGAATCTGTATAACCAGTGAGTTACCTAATAGGTTACCTTCAAGTAACACAGCACTGTCATTTTAATGATATAAGTTTTAACTCGTACATGAAGTTGAACAAAATACAAAGGTTAACATTTTATAAGACGGTGAATAATGCCTTCATATGACTAAGTTTCACCACGTAAACGATTGGCAGTTCGCGTAAATTAAATTTTGCGTAACCGACACGCGAACAAAACGATCGTTCGCGTGAAATATTGTGCCCTGATTTATAATGCGGTTATATTTTCAAAAATAAGTTGAATAAGTAGGTTCGAATTCAATATTTTGTATTTTTCAATATTATATAAATCTACTAATATATGTAAAGATTGTCAACGCGATATAAAAATAAGAAGACACACCTCTCAATATATCTACAGTCATAACAAATATCTATTGTTCTATCTATATATTGTTGACTGAAAATTAAGCTGATGCTATTTTCAGTTAAGACGTTAACCCAGAAATGAGATTAGGCATCAGGAGGTCGTATCGGCATATTGTTCTGGGGAAACTGTATAACGAAGACCTCAGTAAGCACAGAGTTACTGTACACAGCTGTAGTTAAATACCAACAATTATCACTAGTGCCGAAATAGAGCTCATCACACTTCGGATGGGAATTCCATCACCTGAAGTTATTACACTCAAACATTTTACGGAATTTATTCGCAGAAGAAACCAGGCGCTAAGAGCCCGCTTGCGCTCGGCGCGGTAGAACAGTGCATTGTGGGATATTATTGTTTCATCACAATTTCACCAATGCACATAACGAACATACTTAACATTCCCAATACCCTTCCGCTACACAATCGACAACCAAGGAAGAATTCCAGCGTTTGAACACTTAACCCTTGCAATGTCAAGTGTTTTGGTGACCCCCCGCTGAAAGCCTTCATGGTGGGCAAGAGAGATTCAACAGGTTTGTGGAACGAGGAAGCTACTTGTCGAACACAAGCACATGTGGTCGTCATTTGGCGCCAGTCGAGAACCAGATGGAGATAGCGAGAGAAGAAATCGTGGCGCGTTCGAAAAGAAATCGAGCCCAGATCAAACCTTCCTATTAAACAATTAATAATCGCTTTGCAATATGACGTACGAACATCGAGCGTTTGCGTCAGAGAAGGATGGATTTCGATTGAAGAGCTAGCTACAGTAACTGTCTAAGGTGCGTGAGGTCACACGATCGACTTAGTTAACTTTTTACAATATGTTTAGATGAAGGCCTGAAGGATTAGCTCATGCTGAACCTATTATCCTCATGGTTATTATTATTATTATTGTTATTGTTGTTAATATTATTGTTATTAATATTATAGTTATTATTATTATTGTTGTTGTTGTTGTTGTTGTTCCGGATTTTTCTCTGTCTTTTAGTAGTAATAGTACTCCCACCCCCATGGAGGTTTTCAAAAATTTGTCAGAACATTTCAGGTATGTTTTTAAAAAACCCACTTGCATCCTTGTATAACAGATAAATAATCAAATGAAACCGTGTGACATGAAACAAATATCTCGGGCCCATATTTTCGAAGCTGTGTTAATTTACGATATCGTAAAACCGTCGTAGATAATCGCAGTAACACAACGTGATTTATGGAAGTCTAGTTTTGACTAGTCTAGGTATATAATTATGAGGCCCAAGGACCAAGCACGCTGTCTTGGCCACACATCTAAACTAAGTGCGCTGTCTGTCCAGAACATTAGTTAATTGTTAGTAGAGGTTAGTGTGTGTTAGTCAGAGAGAAGAGGGTGTAACAGTCTTATACCTTCCCATTGAGCCCTTAAGAACTCGCTCTGGGTTGAAGCCGGTACCTGGAGACGAACCCTGTCCTACCAGCCTTTTTAGTCCGATGGCTTAGACCACTGCGCCATCGAGACCGGTTCTTTTGAACCACGCGTCAGATCTGTGACGTATATCGATTGTTTCAGGATCAAAACAATCCAAACCTCCGCCAATTTATACGCGTTTTCGGTTTTAATTTTTGTACAATAATAAATCCATTTCAACGTTATTTTCGTCCTTACCTCCAATTAAGTTTCAAGCACGCTGTCTTGGGCACACAAATGTTAGTGGCTAGTAATTTAGAAAAGGGTGTAGTGCCTTACACATACCCATTAAAAAGCTCGCCCTGGATAGGATGCGAACCCAGTACCTACTAGCCTGTAGTCCGACAGCTTAACCACTGTGCCACCGGGGCCGGTAGACATTGCACTCCAGCGTTTACATAGGATACGAGTTAATCGAGACAAGCGATTACTTGAATGTAATACTTTATTGATTGTTGCATAAAATGGGTGTTTTTTAATCGAGACTGCAACATTGATTAATTGATTGGTTGGTTGGTTGATTTATTCATTAATTGACTGAAATGATTCCTTCCTTCTCACCTGCCAGTCTGCTTGTATGCATGTCTGCCTGGCAGGGTCGGCCTTATGCTATGACGCATTTGAAGGGGGCGGGATCTAGCTCAGTCGGTTGAGCGCTCGCCTGAGGTACCGTGGTCGCAAAATCCAACCTCGGTGAACTCATCAATTGGGCTTTTTTCCCGTTCAAACTATTGTCTCACGACTGGTATACCAAAGGCCGTGGTATGTACTATCCTATCTATGGGAAAGTGCATATAAAAGATCCATTGCTGCTTATCGGAAAGAGTAGCCTATGTGGCGGCAGCGGGTTTCCTCTAAAGACATTATTAAGTCAGAATTATCATATGTTTGACGTCCAATAAAAATCAATGTGCTCCAGAGCATTAAATAAACATTAAATAAAACAAACTTTACTTTACTTTTTAGTTTTATAAAGACCCAAATGTACTTACCATCTGTACACTGTGGGTTGTATTTCATGACGGATGTCACCGGTGGGCCAGGATATGCGCAACTTTCGCGAACACCTGATATCATCACTGTTTAGGTAGTGATTAATGAGTGCAGGCTATCACATCTGCATGCATCCACTGAGCTCTATCAAATCAGTTGGAAGTGGCAATCGTCTTACATGCTCTGCAGAAAAGAAAAAGATGTAACCTTTTAGGTGATCGCCTTGTACTGACAGTCCTCCCATAGAGGACCATGCCAAAATACCTCTTGAACTCTGCCTTGTGCGGAGATACAATTTTGATTGCGATAACAGTTTTGTCGTTCGGAAGTAGGCGTTCACAGGTTCACAGCCAAAGTCTGTTTTATTGAAAAGATTTATAAAAAAAATATTAATAACTTGAGAAGATTAAAGTAGATTACCCTGAGTGAGGGAGAGGGGGTGGGGACAATTAGGAGCAATTGGTCAAAATGGCTTCAATAAAAACCAGCCCTGCTGCCTGGCTGGTTACCATCATGGTTAGTTGTTTGTAACTAGAAAGACAAAGTCGTTATTGTGACCATGCCCCTGGCTAATATGTCATGAACACTCGCTCTCGTTTGGAGTCAGTGCCATGGTGCGAACCCAGGACCTATCGGTCTAACTAACCATCTCTTTCACCGATACAGTAACCACGTCATCAACGGTTTTCTTTCATCTCTCAACACGTGAGAACCGGTGAAACGCGCGTGTGTTTCCGTTCTGGCAGGTGGGTCACACCTGACACTGGCAGATGGGATATTGAAGACGAGGTAAAGAGGCTCTAAATATTTGTCTCTCCTCATCTGGCGGGCAGGCGGACCTCGTTATCGAACACGTGGTTCGAACCTCTCGCTATCTGGCAGGGTGTGAACAACACGGTGAAGGAATTATCCTTGTTTTGGGGAAGATGGCAAGGAGAACGAAAACACCCATGCAGTTTAGAAGTTCGATACATCACGCAACACGCGCGCAAACCAGACTCACTGCTGTATGATAAGGGGCGGGATATAGCTCAGTCGGTTGAGCGCTCGCCCGAGGTGCCGCGGTCGCAGGATTGAACCTCCTCGGTGAATCCATCAATTGTTTTTTTTTCTGTCCCAACCAGTGCCCCACGACTGGTAAACCAAAGGCCGTGGTATGTATTGTCCTGTCTATGGTAAAATGCATATAAAAGATCCTTTGCTGCTTATCGGAAAAGAGTAGCCTATGTGGCGGCAGCAGGTTTCCTCTAAATGACATATGTCAGAATTATCATATGTTTGACGTCCAAT
>JAUUEI010605306.1:0-10149 GCA_032274625.1 Depressigyra globulus
CTTTCTTTCCTCTTTCTAGATCTTGCGCTAAAAGCGACATAGAGAACATCAAGAAAAGGGCTAAGAAACCTAGTATTTTTTTATTCATCTGAATTAGTTTATTCAAACAATCTGAATTTGAAAGTGCAAATGTACAATAAGCCTTATTGTTAACCAATATCGTTTAACAATAAAGCGCTGTAAAAGCCTATTTAGAATAATTCCAAATAATGCGGTTTGAATTTTCTCGGAAATGTTGGTAGTTTAATGACTATCAGCCGCTTAGACTTAATAGCTTGCGCAAATGTATAAAAAAATAGGTTATTAAAAAAATAAAAACTGTATGGAAAATGTATTTTTTTTCGATTAGTGACTTTCGTCATCTTTTTTGGGTGTGCTTGCGCAAAAAAGGATTTTGGGATTTGTACTGCCGGTTTGAGTTCTATCTCAAGGCTTTTCTATTTCAACAATATTGTTTCTTACCGTTGATATTGGATAACCTGTCCGTAAAGCAATTTCCTTTACTTCAACTTTATCTTTGTGCAAACGAAATATAAGTAAAGCTTGCCGAATTCCCTATCTTCGCCGCAAACAACGCGTATGAAAGCCCACACCAAAATCACACAAGACAACCTAACGCCTAAACTAGCACACAACTTATTAGCTGAAGGCAATCAACGCTTTGTCCAAAATCTACAATCTAAAAGAGATTATCATAGCCAAATACTAGCCACTAGTGAAGGGCAATTTCCATTTGCAGTTATTCTCAGTTGTATTGACTCCCGTGTTCCCACTGAATTGGTTTTTGACCAAGGTATTGGGGATATTTTTAGTGTCCGCGTCGCCGGAAATGTCGTCAATACAGATGTTCTAGGTTCTATCGAATATGCTTGCAAATATGCAGGTTCCAAAATTGTAGTTGTCATGGGACATACTAGCTGCGGTGCCGTAACCGCTGCCTGTAAGAATATTAGAATGGGCAACATCACTAAGCTACTTCAAAAGATAACCCCCGCAATAGACATCAGTAAAAGTGATGATCCTAATTTTAAATGCGACTACAACAACCCAAAAGATATCGATCATGTTGCCATGGAAAATGTACACCAATCTATCAACCAGATTAGACAGAAAAGTTCCATACTCGCAGAATTAGAACGAAATGGAAAAATTGAAATCGTCGGAGCCATGTATAGCATCCATACTGGTGAGGTTGAATTTTTTCCTTGGTGAATGGTGAGAACGTGGTGACAAGTCACGACTTACAGCTATCAGGACTACCGGTCGTTTTTTATAAATTTATCAAAATAAATTTTGCCGTTTCTTGTCTTTATTTTTAAGACATATAGACCTTTCGGAAAACGGGAAACATCAATTCTATTATCTTTTATTTTTTGCGCAAGCGTATGTCCCGCCAAATCTAAAATTGAAAATTCCAAACCCGCTGTCTCTCCAAGAATTATTAATTCATCTACGACTGGGTTCGGAGAAATATGTAAACCTACAAAATCAGTTTCGGTCACAAAAGAAGGCGTAACATATTCATAACAGCCTATATCAGCATGACTTCCTTGAGGCCTTAGAACCCCTTCTATATCAAATCCTGGCGCTACACCGTCATCCCCCGAATCCACTAACATGCTGGTACTCAATAGTTTAAAATCGTTATTGGCATAGTCCACAAAATTATTTTGGTATTCCGAAATGGTTTTTAAGGTAATATTATTACTGGCATCTCCTGTCAAATCAAAACTACCTGCCACATTATTTTTAATTATACATCCAGAACTAGGTGTCCCATTCTTATCATCAGTAATCTTAATCCAAGAAGGGCCAGGAGCCACAGCAGGCGTCGGATCTAAAACCGTATTATTTATAAATTTACAATTAACGGCACCATAAAAAGAAATGCCATGCCAATGATCGACAATAATCAGGTTGTTTTCAACCACCCAATTATGATATAAACCATCAAAACAACCGATGCCTTGCATACTACCCAAAAGTGGTTGATTAGCATCTTCATAATTAATAATAATATTACCTCGGATGATGTTATTATCAACAATTAATCCAGATGTTGTAAAAGACTGGATACCATCATCATGATTAGCATCTACCTTGTAACAATTTTTAATAGTATTATTTTCAACTAGCTGATGTGCGCCCGACATACGAATGCCATCTCCAGAAAAATTAGTGATAGTATTACCAATACAATCCAGATAATCAGCAACCAACCTAATTCCAAACTCAACATTTTCAATAGTATTATTAATCAACTTACAGGAATCGGCTCCCCGTACAAAAATACCATCTCCAGCTTTATTAACCCAATCAGTAGCAGCAGTCCAAGGACTCGAAGTACTAAGGATATGGCAGCCCACTACTTCAACTAATTTAGAAGGGCCCTGCCAATCATGAGATTCTACCAAAACCAAGCTGCCGTTTTCATAACTTCCGTATGGTTCTTTGCTTATCGTAATTCCTTGAAAGCGCCATTTTATAGCAGCTGTTAATTTCAAAGAGGCAAAAATAGGAGAATGATTTTTTTCCGCAAGGACCGTAATGTAATCTAAATTGTTAAAGTTTCGAATCTGAATCATTCCATGTTTACCATCTCTCAATATGATTGTGTCCCCTGCTTGAATGGGTGCGTTAGCATTCGTCTCCAACCATTGATTACTACTCGCATTGTATGGAATAGGACTGTTCTTATAATACTTAATCAAGTTGGCAGATAGGACCTCTTCAAACGTACGCCAAGGAGCATCGAACGAGCCATCATTGGACATATTCCCATTGGCTGGATCTACGTAGAATTTTATTGCGGAAGCGGACAAAAGAAAAAGACAAAAGAAAATAGTGAGTAGTGGTTTCATGATTTTGGGTTTTCTTATTGCTAAGATAACCCAAAATTACTTTTTGTCCACTGATAAGATAAAACTTGCCTTATTGGCTTAAGGAAAAAATACTGTTTCATAGTATTGAACGGTAGCCTCTTCAAGGTTCATACCTTGCGCCTGATATTGCTGCATTTGACTAGCCCAATCTGCTTGTATTTCGTTCCGATATACTACAAATGCACCTTTCTGCCTTTCCGCCGTCATAATCCCTTCTAAAGAATCAACCGCTTTATTAAATGTCTCTGCCATTTTATCTAGGTATAATTCTAAATTAGTATCCTTTAAATATTTAAAGGTTTCGTATGCCGCATACTTCGTTTGGACCACCTTTACGGTCTGCCCAATCTGTAAATCCATTAACTCGAACCTAGTGGTATATTCATTAATTTCAGTCACTTTATCTGCGTGGCTTTGGGCATTTATTGCGCCGATGAGCAATAAAGACAATACAATCGAAAGAAAAAATTTCATCTGATAATGTTTTTTTTGTTGAATACTACTCTCTATACGGATTTAGCATCTTCAAAGTTTCGTGTACATCGTATCGAAAGAATGGACTTAATTTTTCCCATGATACTCCTTAGAATAGTATCCAATTCATCAGGTCAGTTTGTGGCCATTGGAATGTAACAAACTGCAACTTGTCTTCACTTTCCAATACAAAAATCCCGAAAAATAGCATCCAGCAGATCATCCGTAGAAATCGTTCCAGTCACTTCGCCGAGATGGTGAATGGTTTGGCGAATATCCAAAGCAATCAAATCTCCGGAAATACCTGCCTGCAAATTATCTTTAACAATCATCAAACTAGATTGTGCATTTTGGAGTGCTTCTAAGTGTCTTACATTGGATAGGATGGGTGCGGAGGGATTGATGTTCTCCGTTACAATCATTTGGTAGAGGCTATTTTTTATTTCTTCTAGGTTTGATTTTTCTTTGGCTGATACTTTTAGTGTGGGGTATTCAGTGGAAAGAAAAAGTGTGGGGTCTTTTACGAGATCCATTTTATTGGCAACAACTAAAATGGCATTGTTTTTCTCCGCCAACATCTGGAGGTCATTTTGCACTTCTTTTTCCGAAAGGGCATGGGCATCAAAAATATATAAAACGATGCTAGATCGATCGACTTCCGTAAATGTTTTTTTAATACCAATGGCCTCGATGGTGTCTGTGGCTTCTCGAATACCCGCAGTATCAATCAATCTAAAATCAATTCCTTGGATATTCAATACTTCTTGAATCGTGTCTCGGGTGGTGCCTGGAATATCGCTGACGATAGCACGTTCTTCTTTGAGTAGTGCATTTAGGAGGGTGGATTTCCCAGCATTTGGGCGACCTACTATAACGGTATTGACCCCTTTTTTGATGGCATTCCCCAATTTAAAAGAAGCAAGTAAATCATTGATTTTCAATGAAGTATCCTCCAACAAAGTCATCAATTGGCTCCTATCTGCAAATTCTACATCTTCTTCTCCAAAGTCTAATTCTAATTCTATCAGGCTGGCAAATTTTATCATTTTTTTGCGCAAGCCAATAAGTTCATCGGAGATACCGCCTTTGAGTTGGTTCATCGCAAGGCTATGGGCTGCTTGATTATTGGAGGAGATTAAATCTGCTACGGCTTCTGCTTGGGACAGATCCATTTTACCATTTAGAAAAGCCCGCATGGTGAATTCCCCGGGCTTGGCTAACCGTGCGCCACCCTGTGTCATGGCGTCTAATACTTGCGTCAAAATATAACTGGAACCATGACAGGAAATTTCTACTATATCCTCACCAGTATAGGAACGTGGAGCTTTAAAAATACTAACGAGTACTTCATCCAAGATTTGTTTTTCAGCTGTAACCAACTGACCAAAATGGATGGTGTTCGCAGCTTGCTCACTCAGATTTTTTCCTTGAAATAAACCATCGACAATTTCAATGGCTTTAGGCCCCGACAGGCGAATGACGCCTATGGCGCCCTCGCCTGTTGGTGTGGAAAGGGCTGTTATGGTTTCGTGTAAGAACATTGAGCAAAGTTACATAGAATTTAAGACATCGCCCCAATATTATTAGCCCAACGGGGCGATGCGTCAATAGCCGCAACGGCGATATGTTAGCAGCCCCGCTAGGGGCTATTAGCTATTATTAGTTCCTTTTCACGATTAACCTACCATAATACCCCAACGACCCCTTCCAAGGTCAAATGAACATAACCTTCTACAAAAGGAGCTTTATCCTTTGACAATTCCCGAATCCAACTATAGAAATTGGCCATCTCTTCAGCCTTCTTTTCTTGTGTTCTTTTGGGTACACCAGAAAAATGATTTTGTAATACTTTTGTGCTTTCAGTATTTTTTTGCCAAAAATCTAATTGTAGGGAAAGTTGCCTTTCTTGGAATTTGCCTTCTAAAAGATGCAACCTTGTGGGTCTCGGATCTCCAAATTTTTCTTCGATTAATAGATGTAATTTCGTGACATAATCCAAAACCTTTTGTGGCTCCAAGTCTAATCTAAAATTATTTAATATTCGCTCGACAATAGGTAAATTAAAATCTGGATCCTTTTCACGAAAGCCTATAATGATGGCATTCACCGCTTCCGCTACTTCTGGCAAATTCTCCATATCAGCCGTTACCAAAGTATCTGCGAATGTGATTAGTTCCACGCATTTAAAAGCGGGGGTGTTCTTGGGACGATCTAAATTTACATCCCAAAAATAAGGTTTGTAATCCTTCCTATTATTTTTTTCGATGGGCACTTTCACGGATTCAATTGATTTTTCTATTGGCTCTATGTAGGCGCCATAATCATATCGTTGAAAGGAAACTGGAATGGTTTTATTTTTCCATTTGGGCAACTCCTTCATTTGCGCTCCTTCAAACAATGGGAAAGCTCCATCCTCCTTTGCCACACGATCTATCCAACCCATTTGCCCTCTTACAAATGGAAATATCAAATAATCTCTCGCTCTTGTAATACCCACATAAAGTAAACGTGCTTCTTCTTCCAAAGCATTTCTAGTCTCCGTAGCCTGTATTGGACTTTCTGCTAAACGCTTTGACAATTGCGAACGACTCAATAATTTTCCGAAAGGATTCACCCAATAACGCAACCAACGATCCGCTAACAAGTCATTGACATTCAGCTCATTAGACTCATTCATTATTTTCACCCCGAATAGATTGGCTCGAAGTTTTGCCCCTAAGCTTCCGCAAATAACAACCGGCCATTCCAAGCCTTTACTCTTATGATAAGTCAATGCATTGACCGCATTAATATTTTCGCCACCACTTTTATTGTCTCTTTCGTTTTGCGCAAGTTCATCCAAAAACAACACAAAACCAGCTGGGGTCGAAGGCTTATGTGTTCGTCTACATCCGTCCTCAAATTGCTTGGCATAACCCCGTATCAAAGCGATATTATCCAAACGCTGATTGGATTGTGACCAAGTTTGCACAATCCGCCGAATACCTATTCTTTCCAAAACCAAATCCAAAACTTCGGTGATGGTCATATCCGGAATCAACAATCTCAGTTCTACTAAATTTTTAATAATAGGCTCTTCTTCGACCCAACCAAATTCATTTTCTTCCGATAAATATTTAGATCTATTTTTTAATATTTTTTCTAGCGACCAGCCTTGACCATATTTTAATATTTCTGCGATTGCTAGACTATCATATTTACTCAATAGTACCCGTAAACAAGCCAAAACCAAAACAGCTTCCGCAGTAGTTGTCAACCCAATTCCAGCAACAGCCGAATCCAATCCCGCCATTCCCAAGGCTCTAGACATCGACTTTACTTCGTGATTAGTTCGATACAAAATAGCGACATCGCCTGGCTGAATTCTTCTTGGTTGCGTTTCCCCTTTCGGTAAAAAGATGTGCTCATCATCCAACCAACTGCGTAAGGAAAAAGCCAATGCCATCTGCACCCACTCTTTCTTAATTACCCCTTTGGCTTTATCCTCATTATTCAGCACCCAATGTATGATGCCATTCTCCATTGCTTCTGGATCTTTTGCTGCTGTTCTTTGTGCAACTAATGCCACTCGCTCTTCAGGAATATTTGAAAATGATTGTGTAAATATCATGTTAGAGAAATCAACCAAATCTTCGCGTGAACGCCAGGAGAAAGGCAAAATATTTTCTTTTTTAATTCCTCCAGTTACTTTCACAATTCCTTCCATCAAAGCAGGTTCTGCACCTCTAAATCCATAAATCGCCTGCTTCGGATCACCTACCCAAATCGAGGATTTTACAAGATTCGCCAACTTCCAAAATATATCCAATTGTATCGGGCTAGTATCTTGAAATTCATCCACCATCAATAGGTCAATCTCCTCCCCCAATATATGCGCAACTTCTTGATTTTTTAGCAACTCTCTGATATGTGTTTCCATATCCGAATAGTCAATTAAACCCCGTCGTTTTTTATAACTTGCATAGGCATCAATAGCATCAATAGCCATCTCAAACACCAATGTTATATAGGTCTCTAGGTCTGTTCTCAAAATTGGATGATTATCAACAAAAGCTGCTACCGCATGCAATTCTGAGACTAAATCTTCACTCTTTTTACTTACTTTTAGCGTAGCCAAGTCAACCCAATCCTTCCAAATAATAGTACCCGAAACTGCATATTTTTTTTCAATATTATTTAATTTCACAACTGCCCCGTAGGTCACTTTAGTTGTGTCAGCAGTATTATTTTTTAGGGCTTCTCTTGTAAGTTTTATTTCGGATAAAAGTTGTTGTTCTAGTTTTTTACCGTCCGATTCTGGTTTTCCCAAAAACCCAAATAACAATTGTATAGATTTCTCTTTACTAAGCAATAAATCTTTTTCAGAAAAATCATTAATCCGGGCTTGATCGGCAATGACCCGAACGTCCTTTCGCCAATCAAAAGGATTCCTGTCTCCATCCAAATGGAACTTACTAACCAATAGATCCATCGCATCAATTCGGTCTTCCGACAAGACACTCACCAAAGATTTATTAAAAATACTTTGATGCTCATCATCAGGCAAAATATCCACTTGGGGAGAGACGCCAGCAATAAATGAAAACCTTTTCAACAATTGGACACCGATGCCGTGTACGGTACCTATCAAAGCATTATTAAAGCTATGCGCTTCTTCAAGAAGACCTTCTTCCAGTAGCTTAATTGTTACCCGTTCTTTTAATTCGGCGGCAGCTTTGTTGGTGAAGGTTGTGGCAATGATCCCATCAGGTCTAGTACCAGATTGAATGGCTTTGACCAACTCTTCAGTCAAGCGATAAGTTTTTCCGCTACCAGCACCTGCTGATATAATTTTAATATTCAAAATATTTTCAGTTTAGTATTTCGTTTTAGTATTACTATTTGCCCACTCTTCAAACGCCACGATTGCCTCCTCTCTAAGTAGTTGGATGGTTGTCAATTTTCTATCTGCATAATCCAACTTTAATTCTTCATAAATAAAGTCATCATCAAAATCAATGTTTGCTGCATCTTGCTTCGTATTAGCATAGTACATCTTATCTGGTCGCGCCCAATAGATTGCTCCCAAGCACATCGGACATGGCTCACAACTTGTGTATAATTCACAACCATCTAATTGAAAAGTACCCAACTCTTGGCAAGCTTTACGAATAGCATCCACTTCAGCATGAGCGGTAGGATCATTATTTTTTGTCACATTATTCACTCCTCTTGCGATAATTTTTCCGTCTTTGACGATGACGGCTCCGAAAGGGCCTCCGTTACCATAAGTAACATTTTCTATAGATAGGCGGATAGCCTCCCGCATGAATTTTTCTTCTTTGCTCATTGCTGTTTTTTTATGAATACAAAGTTAAGAAAATATCTTTAACCTGCGTCAATAACACATCGCCCATGCGATTATTGGCACTTGGGTTCAAGTTCAATCTAGGGTATAAATGCGATAGTCTCCGACTTGTGCAATGACGTTGGCTTGAAGCTCCTTCTTCGAGATAAGGTGCGTTATACCCAACTCTTTGAGCTTATTGAAATCTTTTTTCATTTCCAATCCGCCCACGAGTCGCTGATGAGACCCCTTTGACTGATTTGTATAAACCTCATTTATTCGAGCATACCATTCCACTAATTTTGGACGAAAATGAATCGTCGCCTTATAATCAACATAAGTACTTCGCTCTCCAAAATATTTTAAATGCGTAAAATCAATGGGTGTCAAAAAGAGGGCATCCTTAGGTGTTTTTGCTTTCGCTAAAAGAGCAATTTTAATTCTATCATTATAAGGATCTCGCCAAGGCAAATCTAATGTCAAAGGATGCCTTTGCGGAAGCTTCATCCACAAAAATGAACCAATACCTATAAATAGAATAGCGGTTAATAGCGGAAGATAGGTTTGTAGTTTATCTGCTTTCGCCAAAATAAATTTTTGAAGTATAGCAAAGAAAGCAATGCTGCTGAAAAATTTCAACCAAATAGTCGTTTTAAACCATTGCGCAGAAAGGATAGGTCCTACTTCCCAAAACTCCACGCCGACCACATAAACAACCAATCCTAAAATCGCAAAAGAATAAAATCTAAATACATATTTATTGTTGCGAAAGAAAAATACCCAGCCCAAAACAATAAAAGGAATTAATAATAAATAATCGTTCTTTGGATAGGTCGAAGGAAAATAATGATGCCCCAAACGATACTTTAATATTTCAAATACTTCTGTGGTAGCAATTGTCGAATCTGAAAAGGATTTTTGCAAATAGCCAATCCAAACGCCACTTGTAAGCAAATAAGAAATCGTAGCGACAATAGGTATTTTGCGCAAGCTAACCCCTTTAAAAACACGCCAAAGAGCATCACCCAAAAACAAAATAAACAATTGAACGCCTACCATCGGATGAATGAAAGTAGCCGGTATCAAAAGAAAAATAGCTAATGAAAATCGACGATTTAAAAAATAATACATTGCCCAAACACTCATAGCCTTCGCAATCAAACTTGGCGATAAACTATTGTAATACAGTTCATTACCACCCAGATTATGATTATACAAAACCAAAACAGAGAGCATCATCGCCAAAAAAGCGTAAGTATTATCCTTCAAAAAATAAAAAGCAATTCGCAACATTCCCAATAACAAACCGACTGTCACAATAAAGTGAGCCGCAAATATCCCCCAAGCACTTTTCAGTCCCAAAGCCAATAGCAATTTTACAAACATCCAGCGAACATCAGGAAATCTAGATTTAATTCCTGCAATATAAAAATCATTTGGATAAAGCGAGGAATCTTCCATCGACTT
>JAUUEI010605528.1:0-10145 GCA_032274625.1 Depressigyra globulus
TATACCAGTCGTGGGGCACTGGTTGGAACGGAAAAAAGCCCAATTGATGGGTTCACCGAGGAGGTTCGATCCTTCGATCGCGGCACCTCGAGCGAGCGCTCAACCGACTGAGCTAGATCCCGCCCCTTGAGTGGATAGATACAACAAGCAGAGTATTTTGTATAGGTTATTCATGTACTTTATTACATACGCATTCAATAAAATAATCATCTGGATGACAATGAAGCGGGCGTCTTTTTATTTGAAACTTATCTTTGAAGGGTTGGTGTGTAGCGTAGGGAGTTCTAAAAATATTACTTACAAAACTGACGATTGTTTGGTATAGAATTTTCTGATTGCTTTGTATGAATAATTAAAAATTATCAAGATATGTAATAAATACAGAACGTCACATGTTTGTTTGCTTCCTATTTAGTGCACTCGTTTATTGTGTGCAATAATATACCACTCGATCGCTATATGGTCTCATAGTATATATTCCTGCGCGCAATAAACTCGTACAATAAATAGGAGTGGAAAAAAACGTGACGTTCTGTATATTTATTGTGTAAACAGTAAATACACACCTGGTAATTGAATTCGATGTTTATCCGCACTAACATACTTTATGTTGATTTGTATAATATTGTTAATATATTTTCTCAATTTATTGTTACAGCTGACATGTTGCTTGTGTTGTTTCTATTAATAAAATAAATGACTGTAAACTTCTGTTGTGTATGTGTATTATATAACTATGTCTTTGTCGTTATTACCGTATCAAAACAGATTACCACTGATGTTTTCCGAACTTTCTTTTTGCATTCCTATATCCGCGGTCCAAACATCTGCACTGGATTCTAGGCATGATTTGATATAGCCTCAAGTCTGTATCTAATCTTCACTAGTTTATTTAGAGTGTGCATGCGTAGTTTAGATTTATTTTGGGGCCTAGTCCTTCCGGTGTTCATCGACAGCAAATAGTGCAAACTATTTTGACTGGTTCTCGAAAGCAGCCGTTAAGGTTAACGTATAGCGTGTAAAACCAGTCGAGCAAACATTTCTGACACGTTTGGCTGAACTGACAACGAAGTTCAGTAGCAAATGCGCTTGATATTGTTTTTTGTTGGTGGTTGTTGTTTGCTTTTTTACGATCAACTTAAAACCAACACCATTAATTATGATACAGCTATAGCAGCCCGATAGTGTTGGAGTGTACGCCGCCCCCTCCCTCAACATCCAAATAAATAGTAAAAATAGCCGTTGCAAAACTAGTGAACGATGTTGCCGCTAAACGACCGTTAGATGTGTAAAATAAATATGTTTTATCAGGTATTGTTGACATGGAATTTGATGTTTTGGGGTGGGTTTTTTTTTCCTTTCTTTGCGGGGTTTTTCTTCTTTTTTTCCTTCTTCAAACATTGAATACTTTGTGACATGCACCAAGGTGCAATACAAATCCCCCAACCAAAACCTATTAGACAGCAAGATTACACATACCCCACCAGACACCTTATTTTTCATTTATTTTTATTTTGTTTGAATTATGATCAACTGTAAATGCACGGATAACAGTCCTGGAATTTTTTGAAAAATGTCCTGGAATGTCCTGGAATTTGGTTAAGTTACAAGTGTATGAACCCTGGTTTAAGTGAAGGTTCTGCAAGAACATCCCTTTAATTGAACATTTTGGAAGATATATTTTGGTGTAACTATAGGAAAGACCAGCGTCGATTTGATTCTCTATGTATATATCAAGGTATGAAACAGAATTATTACTTTCTGGTGGGTAAATGGAAGGTAATCTGTGATCATTAATGTATCTGAAGTGAAATTAAAATTTTAGCCAGATTCCTCTGTTTTGATTTAGCCAGATTAGTTAGAAACTCATTTATATGCATAGAGAAGCAAACCGGCGTGTCCATGGAGATACCTACTTGTCTAAACCTGACCAAGCCAATTTTGGCCATATTTGGCAAAACACTTTTGTCTTCAATGGGGTCAATAAGACTGCTATTTTTGGATTCAGCGGCCCATTTTACATAAAGTAAGCTAGTCAAAACTTCCTTACATAAAATTCTGATTAAAGCCCTCTGCCTTTTAGACCAAACAGTTTTACTGAGACAGATATACAATGTATGTGAAATACTGGAAAAACAAGAAGTAAAGTTTGTGTTATTGTAACGATGCCTCTGAAGCACATTGATTTT
This sequence comes from Depressigyra globulus, assembly GCA_032274625.1. Classification (NCBI taxonomy): domain Eukaryota; kingdom Metazoa; phylum Mollusca; class Gastropoda; order Neomphalida; family Peltospiridae; genus Depressigyra; species Depressigyra globulus. Next base: position 2,190 of record JAUUEI010605528.1, read on the forward strand.
TATTTAATCATCGGCTATTGGACGTCAAACATGATAATTCTGACGTCTTTTAGAGGAAACCCGCTACCACCACAGAGGCTACTCTTTCCGATAAGCAGCAAGGGATCCTTTATATGCATTTTCCCATAGACAGGATAATACATACCACGGCCTTTTGTTTACCAGTCGTGGGGCACTGGTTGGAACGGGGAAAAAGCCCAATTGATGGGTTCACCAGGGAGGTTCGATTCTGCGACCGCGGCACTTCGGACGAGCGCTCAACCAACTGAGCTAGATCCCGCCCCGAAATGCTGGACTTCGTCATTGACAATATATATATGTCAGATTTGGGGATAGGACATATAGACAAATATTTATCCCCGTGTGGATCAACTGTGCTCCATTACACGCCGATTTGCTTCTCTATGCATAAAAATCCGATTTTCTACCTAATCTGGCTAAATGAAAACAAAGGAATTAGTCCACCACAAATTGAAACAGAATTTGTGTTTGCAATATTTTATTCACAATGACCTCAACTACCAACACACCGAGTTATAACTTCCTGGGGCTTTTAATAATTTTAATCTTAATGTTAATGACGTCATAATTTTCATTAAAGGATCGCCATTGCTAATAGTTAAACAACTTCATTTTGAACTTTTTTGTTGTGGTATTTTCAATTGAAAAAAAGTGTTTCGGTTTTATCAAGTAAAAAGACGACATATTTGTATTTATTTTCCGAAGGAGGCAACAACGGCAATGGCGACGACGGCGACAGTGGCAGTGACGATGGTGGCAACTTTTGCGTTAAAAGTTTGCGTTAAGATCAGTTTCGGAGCGGGATCTAGCGATTGAGCCCTCGCCTGAGGAGCCGCGGTCACAGGATCGAAGCTTCTCGGTGAACCAACCAATTGGGCTTTTTCCCGTTTCAACCAGTTTCACAACTGATATACCAAAGGCCGTGGTATGTATTTGCCTGTCTATGGGAAAATGCATACAACAGATCCCATGCTGCTTATCGGAAATAGTAGCCTATGTGCCGGCAGCGGGTTACCTCTAAAGATGTATGTCAGAATTACCATATGTTTGACGTCCAATAGCCGATGATAAAATAAAAATCAATGTCATCTAGAGGCGTCGTTAAATTAAAAAAATGTTTACTTTCCTTTTTTGCAATGTTGCATGGGAAAGGAGTTTTATCCTGCAAACCACATGATAGTACATACCACGGCTTTGGAATACCAGTCGTAGGGCACTGGTTGGATCAATTATTGTTTGATAGGTCCACCAAGGAGGTCTGATCGTGCAACCGTGGCAATAAGGCGAGCACTTAACCGACTAAGCTAGATCCCGTCCCTGCAACATTGCATTGACAGCATTTGGTGAATACACCATATAAAGAGCTGCGTGAAAATCTATATTTGCCATAAGGCGTCCTATGCAGGCAAGAAAGCTGAAGAAAGCTGAAGAACAATGGAGTAAAGGTTACTTGAGTGGGATTCATTCATAATGATGCCAAATGCCTTCCAGTAACGGGGTTGATAAAATGTTACAATGGGATATTGTTGAATGCTTTGTTTCACCACTGATTAGCAGGGTGGAGTATATTATAGATAATACTAAACGAGGTCCCGTGACTGTTTATATTACAATGAGTGTGTTTTTAATCGTACATCACGAAGCGAGTGCTGTACGATCGAAAATACGTATAAAAAAAACATTAGGAAAATTCTCTGCAATAGAAATAAATGAGTCGTGGAATGCACAAAGCTAACAGCATTTGAATGTGTCCCGATTTTACTAAATATTTTATGACATTTTTATAAAATAGCTACTCATTTTAATTATAATAATCCACCAAAAGTATTTTGCCTATCCAACGAGAAACTAGAAAGCAGCGTGTACACCGTTTGCGTGACCTGCTATGGAGAATCAAAGAGTAACACCTTCGATTAGGTAACTAGAGGTCATGACCTCTCAAAATGCATTTCTCGCAATGTGCGAGACGAAATATCTCTCACAGATGTCTACACCGCGGTGTAATAAATGCATGTCATGTCACGAGGACAGATCAATCTTGGGTAAAAATATCACTGAAGACTATCCAGGATAAAATTATTCTCCTAGTATGCATAAATCCGAACGACAAAACTGTTATCATAATCAAAACCATATCTCTGCACAAGGCAGAGTCTAAAGGGCATTTTAGCAAGGTCGAGACTGTCTCCGTGAACTACCATCAAGTGCCACGTCCACGGGAAGATAGTCACTACAAGGCGATCATACATGGTGTCAGGTTTTCTGTGTATGGACAACTTGTGTTGCAGAGATGGTGGATAGCCGCAATCATTCCAGGGCCGTACCCTCCGGGGTGGGGTGGGGGTGTGGGGTTGGCAGTTGCCCCCTGGGAATCTCACCTTTTTTTACTGAAGAAAATAGCTTAGAAATGTCAGTGTTTAATTTTTGTATAGTGTTTTATTTCATGTATTTTATATGTCACTCGCTCAGGTAATATTTTATAGGCTAAGTTTATGTTAAATACAGCTACAGGTCCTCGATTCACGTCCTCGAGTAGTCTCAAATTTGTTTGTTAAAAAAGTAGTGCCCCCTTAGGATTTTGATCAGGGTACGGCCCTGCATTCCCATTCCTTGATATGTCTTTTGTCCGTTTAAGTTTGCTGCATTATGCTGATCCACATTGTGAGCTATGTATTTGACAAAATTGAGTTCCTGTGTTATATCTGCACAAAGCTCAATATGTTCTTACTTTCTTGTATGTCCATCAAAAACTGTGATTCGAAACTATTGTGTACTTGCACCTTCAGTCCAGTATGGACATGGCATGGGCATGCTGGTTGCACGATTGCTTGACCCATTGAAGCTTCAGAGTTTGGGTACAAGGTTTAGGTTTGGTAATATTGATGCAACATCATCTGGTATCAGACTCCTTGGAAGTCAAATGTTCTAATAGCCCATACATTAAGATTCTGCTGCTTTATCGCAGTTCCTGGACAAACTTCAAATAACCCTGAGCTTGCTTCTTGTTTAAACAGCTGCTTATATTGTAATTATATTGGTGACAGTAATATAGGAGAAACGGGAAGGGTGATAACTTAAAGGACAGACCGGAGTTTGTTGCCATTTTAACCTGTTTTGGCAAATACATTTTTTTTGTTTTGAATCGACAGAATTACAATTTGCTTACATATCAATATGTTTTTGGTCACACAAGTGTTAGTAGTAGCTCAATATTGATTTTTGCATAATAGTTTTTTTTTCGTACGTTTCAATTTATTACCCTTTTAACAAACAATCGATATCGAGCTACTACAAAAACTTAGGTGACCAAAAACATACTGGATTTATAGATATTGACATCCTGAACAGGAGCATGTAAGTAAATTGTAATTCTGTTGATTCAAAAAGGTTTTGTTTGCACAAAAAACCTGGTTAAAATAACAACAATACCCGGGTTGCCCCTTTTAATCACTATTTGAATAATATGGACATGAACACAACCCACCACGTCTGGCAATAAAGCTGATGCTCAAACAATTAATATGACGGTAGGCCTATATTTAAAAAATAGAGCGGTAACAAACATGACACTTTTGACCTACCATACATATTTGTATTTATTAATGAAACGTTTCTATTAATGAAATGTAACCAGTTTATATTGTTTTATTTTAGTTATGTCGATATCCTTCGATAAAAAAAAAATATATATATTGATGGGATCAAATGGACAATAACACCCACAAATCTAAAAAAAAAAAAGGAAACGTTACGCGCACCCCATGTTGCTGATTTGACGTCAATTTGTGACGTCAAATTCAAACAAAGGCCAAGATCTACGGAAAACCAAGCGCGCCATATACTGTGAACGAAATAACTTATAACTTTGGTAAAGTATTCAGATAACACAGTTCTACAAATCCTAAAACAAAAACAAGCTGTTGCAATTAGTGGTGTGTGTTTCGGGCGGAGCAGTACACTAAATCTGGCTAAAATGTTTAATTTCACTTTTAGATATACTGATGATCTTGAAGTATTCAACAATATTAAGATCGTAGATTACCTTGCATTCATGTATCCACCAGTTAGAAAATAAAAGAAATAACATTTATGTCGAGGAACATTCCTTCTGATCCAGCTTTTGGTGTCTACATTTCGCAACTTTTCAGATACCTTAGAGCATGTTCATCAAATGCTGATTTTAAACAACGACATATCATCTCGGGTGGGGTGAGGAGGGGGAGGGGGGGGGGGAATTCCACCAGACCTCCCATATATATTTAGCTCCCTATGGGAGCTCAGTTTGGTTGCTTTTGAAAACATTCATAATTGAACTTTATTTTTTTTTAACCCCACCCACTTCCATGTGTAGAACCAATGACATTTTTCGGTGGGTGTAGGCCTAGTAGGTAACCGAGTGAAAACATTTTTGTTTTATCAGAGACATTCTCCACTTGCGTTTTGGAGCCGAGGAGTGATAATCACGGTGCCACACGTGTCACGGTGTCGCCGACAAGAAAACTGGTGTACCAGACATGAATGCCGACGATTTTAAGACCTTTTTGAAAATTGGAATTACTTTGCAGATGATAAATTCTAGTAGCCCGACGTGCTATTGGCTTACAAAATGTGGGAGCCAACCACCCCGGCCTATCGCTAAAGTCGAGTCCTGCCTAACAAATTAAAATATTAATTTGTATTGAAGTTGAATTGATAGATAGTACAGACCAATAGTGTTAATATCATTATGACTGTTACTATTATGCATATTGACCGAACTAAATACATTTTAGATATGCCTATTTAACCTGTACTTATTGTTCGGCTCCGGTTTCAATTTTTAAAATTAAAAACATCGAAAACCCCCAGAAAATCCGAATAGATTTAGCAACTAAGAATCCCCATTCCAGAACTATATATATCCTGGTATACAAAAATACCCTCAGACCTTTCGGATCTTTTCGGTTAAATACCCCTCCCCCTCTCAAGTCTTGAACTAATATGCCTTACTCCAATGATTCGTCGTGTTTCATACTCTGGAGGAGCGGGGACCCTAAAACACATACACAAAACAACAACAACAACAACAACACACAACCACACCTAAACAAAACGTTGAGGGAAAGTAATTTAATGTATAATTGATCTACCATAAACATCTACAGTCATTGTTTTATTATTATTTAAATGATAATATTTTAGTTTTATTTATTTATAAATAAAGTTATTTACAAGAAGCGTTCTTGATACGTCTGCAGATCTCGTTGTGAAATGAGGAGATACAACGCAAAGAAGAAAGTATGGCGAAGTCAAGCGATATTTTTTAGTTTTAAACCCGCTGTTTTTAACTGGTATATTAATTTCGACATATACATATATATATTTGTTCCACAGCAAAACAATTAGTTCATATATTAGATTTAATTATGTATATATGTTAATGAATTCTTGAAGTAAAATGCTTAGCTTGTAAGACATAATAGGAATATGCTTAACGGTTGTATCGTCTGGTTCAATGTCTCGGTGGGGAACCTGTTTCGGTAATCAGAATTAAGAGTCAAGAGACCGAGGGGAATTTCATCCATAAACATGATTTAAGTTTCAGGAGTAATGATTTATAAATTAAATATCTTAAGAGTTAATATCTTTTGTGTTTTCCAAAAATATATACTAATTCAAGTAATATTTTGGTTGTTCTCAAAGATGAATGAATGGGCTATTGCAGTCTTACACAATAAAAAGAAACAACATGGACACAATACTGTAGACATGACTATGTCTACCCCAACATTTTAAAATATATATGCATTACACTCGGATAAATTCGAATTACTGTGTAGAAATTAAATCAGTGTATGTTTGTTTCAACTGCCCATCAACCGATCATCACGTGTACACAAAATCTGAATACCAATGTCAACAGGGGTGCACACATCGGTTGTCCGCGCGCCCGGGACAACCACACAATGTTGCGGGCAACCAATCTTTGTTAGACGGTTGTCCGACGGACAGCCAAGAAAATCATTTGGTTAACAATATCACAAATTTCACAAGTCCTTGATTGACAGCCAATGTAAATATTATAATATTACTCAATATCCTCATTATCGATGCCATCCAATCGGCGTTTACTGTGCATTGTTTTGGTAGAAGACGTTTGGAATAGCCTTATGCCAGATGTTTCGCCCCCCGCCCTCCCCACTAGTTAATTGTCGCCAATTTCCGCTACATAATATTTCCTTTTCACCCTAATACCTTGCTGACGACTTGTGCTACAGAGTTTGAAGTTTTTTGACACCATCTGGCAAGCATTAGAAATTGTAATCTTTGTGTAGGGAGGGGGGTCCAAGATTTAAACGTTGTTATGATAGTGAGGGGATACAATTATAAAAGTTCAATTTATTAAGGTTTTATGAATGTGACAGTCAGAGCTATGATGAGCTGTAAAACTTAATAAAACTGATAAATAATGATAATAATACAGACATTTTAAAATTCAGTGCTTCATTTTAATGACAGTTTAAAAGTATATTCATAAAAGTAAAAATTATGAAATATGTGGGCAAACAAGAGATGATGTTGGGCAACTAAACTTTCGCTACCAGTTGCCCACCTGGCAACCATCAGAATTTCACATGTGTGCACCCCTGGTCAATGTCCTTGGCTTTAAATCACTTCGCAGTATCGTAAAAGAGTAATTTCGGAAAGTAGAAATGTCTGCGAGTACGTCGCTATGATACTGACGAAAATAAAACCTGCTTTACTGAATTAAAATGATTTTTTTTATTGGGTGTACGCGTTTCCTATAATATCGAAATCAAACGAAACTAAAATAACCGATATTTTTTAGTTCAGGTTAACATCAATAGAATTACGGAACAACAAAATTCCAGTTTTCCCCCATTGTCACACCGACGAGATCTTAATAACTAAACTCCTAGATGATTGATTAGTGTAAAGATTAGCAACCAATCTTATTTAAGTTTATACACAGGGTTCCCACGCGTCCTTAAATTCCTTGAAAATCCTTGAATTTTGAGAACTCGTTTTCCAGTATTTGAAATTCCTGAAAAATTGTGATTTTTGCCCTTTGTCCTGGAATGTCCTAGAAATTTGAAAATGTGCTTTTAAAAATGTCTTTGTCGTTATAACCGTATCAAAAGAGATTACCACTGATGTTTTCCGAACTTTCTTTTTGCATTCCTATATCCGCGGTCCAAACATCTGTACTTGTTTCTAGGCATCATTTGATATAGCCTCAAGTCTGTATCCGATGTTCACTAGTTTATCTAGAGTGCGCATGCGTAGCTTGAATTTATTCCTTCCGGTGTTCATTGACAGCAAATATTGCAAACTATTTTGACTGGTTCTCGAAAGCAGCCGTTAAGATTAACGTATAGCGTGTAAAAACAGTCAAGCAAACGTGCTTGATCTTGTTTTTTTGTTGGTGGGTTTTTTGTTTGCTTTTTTACGATCAACTTAAAACTTAAAACATTTTGTTTCGTCACACTAAGACGCACACAAGACGCCATGTTGAATGCTATTCAAAACAGTAGCCATGTTAATTATTGAACATTTTGTTATATGGTAGAGTTAAAAGATCGGTGGGTGAGAGGTGGGAATTTATATTTAAATTGTATTTACCATGCATGTAAGTTTTCCACTGTTAACCCGTAATTAGAAATACTACGCCCCTTTGTCAGCCGTATGGGACGGAATTTGATGGTGTTAAATATTTAAAAAAAAGTTCACTTCATGGTGGAAAAATTAAATTCCTTGAAAACAAAGGTAAGTAATTAAAATCGTTTAATATTATTTACGTCTGCATTGGACATGGCAAATACTCATGTCTATAATGTGTCTGTCTGTTCCAATGAGCACGTACAGTACAGGGCCGTACCCTCCAGGGGGCAAGGGGCGCAGTTGCACCCCCCCCCCCCCCCCTCCCCCGAGAAT
>JAUUEI010605639.1:0-10141 GCA_032274625.1 Depressigyra globulus
TCATGCGTCCGACGCCGATATAACCGTATTTACATTTGTAAATTAAAATGTTTTAAGTGCGTCGTTAAACAAACAAAAAAGAAAAGAAAAAAAAAGTATAGATAATGTAACTTTATTTACAAGAAATTGAAATAATTATTTTGCTAATATTTGTCTTCATTATCCACGTGGTTCAAGATATACCTGGAAATATAATAGTATGACTGATATGAGTCATAACGATTCCACTGTGCATCTGTCTACAAGTGGGTCGGAATCTAGCTCAGTCGGTTGAGTGCTCACTCGAAGTGCTGCTGTGTCACAGGATCGAACTTCCCCAATGTGCTCTAAAGGCATCGTTAAATAAAACAAACTTAACTTTACTTTTACTGTCTACAAGTATAATGATGTCATAACGTCACAGCTGTTCATTGTAACGTAGTATTAATTCAAATGGTGATTTCGTTGGAAGTGTTTTGACACCATGTTATTCATTAGAAATGATATGGATGATAAAGAATTTTATTATACTCTTGTGTGTGTCATACTGATTTTATGAAACTCGTGAGACCTGACACTTGTATGAATCAGTATGACACACACGTTCGGTTAATATTTATGTTATGAGTACAAGGGTTGAAATGTCTATTTGATGCTTATATAGTTATTTTGACACTTGGTTGAGATGTTGAGAGGAAACCAGCTGCCACCATTCTTCTGAAGCGTGATTTTTTAAATTTAATGTGCACTTTTCCACATACAGGACAGCACATACCATAGTATTTGATGTACTAGGAGCGGGCGCCATAGCCCAGTGGTACAGAGCCCGCCTGATGCGCGGTCAGTCTAAGATCGATCCCCGTCAGCTAGCCACTGGGTGTTTTTCTCGACGTAATCATGCATCTGACACCGATATAACCGTATTTACATTTGTAAATTAAAATGTGTTGAGTGCGTCGTTAAACAAAAACCAAACCAAATTGATGTACTAGGTGAAAGTATCACTGGATGTGATGGTAATTTCACCACCAGACTGGTGTAGTGTACATGTTTGCAAGAGTCTGGTTTATTCAGGGTTTCAATATATTGATGCCTGAGGTACATGGGTTGCATGATCGAACCGTCACGACGAACACATCGACTGGGATTTTTCCATTCCAGTCAGTGCAAACTGCCAGTAGGTTACATTATGAAACTTAACGTTCTAAAATTAAGACTTGCAGATTTCTTATATTTTGTCTTATATTGGGGATGGGATTTAGTTCAGTCGCCTGCATCAAATGGGCTTTACCGTTCCAACCAGTGCCCCACAACTGGTATACCAAAGGTCATAGTATATACTGTCCTGTCTCTGGGAAAATTGCATATAAACAACTGGAAACATGTAGCAGATTTCCTTCTTGACTACATGTCAAAATAACCTGATGTTTGACATCCAATAGACAATGATTAGTAAATCAATACTGAAGATAGGATAAAATCGAGACAAAATTTATTTGTCCGATTTGATGAGAATCTGGTTTATTCAAGGGTTTGTGAAGTCAAGTTGCACAGGAACTACCTTAAAGTAGGCTTAAACATTATTGAATAGAAGAAAAAAACCCCGAACCCCAACATTTTAATATTATATATCTTAACATTTTCTTTATTTATGTTATGTTGTTATAAAAGAGAAAAGCCACATTGTCATTGATAAAAGTCTTTATATGTTACAGTCGAACCAGGTATAAAGGACACCCTGTAAAACAACCACTTGTCTATAAAAGGCACACCAGGTACATTATCTCTGTACATGAATGCATGTATAATGCATGTATTTAAATTTGTACAAAACAATCACCTATATATAAAGGGCATATTTTGTGGACCCTTGCATGGACTTTATAGACAGGTTTGACTGTATCACTACTGTAAATCGGGAAAAATTTGCGTGCGTATTAATTTCGCGTTGTTCGCGGCAAACCTTAAATCACAAAATTTAAATGTCGTGAACATGCACCAAGTTGCATATTTGAGAAATTGACCTGTTGCGATATTAATCCGGTTTTAGTTTTAGTGCATTATATTTTATGGATATCCAAATGACGTCATTGGCAAATTAGGAGATAATAAACAGTGTTTTTCGATTTGTGGGCGTTATTGTCCATTTGATTCCGCAAATGTCGAAAATGTTAACATTTGTGGGATCAAATGGACAATAACGCTCGCAGATTGAAAAACTGTATGGTTATCTCCATTGTAAACTGACTTGAATTTTTAGCAGAACTGTTTTGTTTAGCGAATTGAGATTTATTCGGGAAACGCATTGCCAAGACATAAATGGGATGCTACAATAATTTTCATGTTTTAGGGGTTTTACCTTCTACTCAATAATAAGATTTGGCTTAATACTTTATTTATTCAAATGTAAACCACAAAAGCATGTTTCAATAACATTTTATTATACTACACAATGCATTCCCTATATATATTTGATTGGCAGAAAAACAAGTAAGTAATTTCAATAGGGTCAGTAACCTCAACCTTTCTCCCCGTTTCTTAAAGAATGAGCTGACCCACATTCCTTTTAAACGATGTCCATTGCAAATTTAATTACTGGTAGATCTATTCTAAAACTATAACTAAGGATCACTGCGTCCAATTGCTTTTAACTTAATTATCTCACTAAAGATACATGATTAATCTGAATTTAAAAAAAATATTGATATAAATGTCAGTTAGAGTTTTTGTTTTATGAAATTATGTGAAGATCCATTTCCTGTAAGATTCCATTTCCTGTATTTTCAAAACAAAAACAAGTGGAACAAAGACGTAAATTTGGCATGTGTTATTATGTGATTACCTTTGTAAGTAACATTTACATAGTTTTGTGAGATTGAGTCACTGAAAAACAATAAAAATAAGCATAAAATGCCAAAATGTAAGTGATTCGTGTTGTATTAAAATTAACGCTTGCCATTAATATGGTTGCATGTCGCTTAATTAAATTTTTGTCACAACAATGTCAATGCGTAAAATAGGAAAGAACCTTCTAAAAAATATATATCGGCTTCGCAAAATAATGTTATTTTACTAGTAAAACAGTTTTATATATACTTTAAAAATTACAGAATGTAGGCCTGAATATTAAATTTTAGAAACTTTCTTTCAACCTAATACTTTTTTTTTTTTTTTTTAAATATTAATAATTTTAAGAAAATGGATATTTTAAAGCCTTTCTATAATTAATGATTGCTGATCTCATAAAATAGTTTGTGTTACTTGGTCATGAATTGAATTATAATGTGTTAAAACAGGGCTTGAAATTTTCATGTCAAGGGTGAATCAGATAATGGAAGCCATGTTATTTGTTATAAAAATTGTATTCATGTGCAGTGATTAAACCTCCACATTTGAGGGTATCGAATGCTATTTGACAATGGTTTTTTTTAGCCAATCATATTACAGAATATGCTTACCATCAGTTTACAATTTGGTTTAATGGTGGCATTTGATGTCTGCTTGGTATTATAATGTTTAAAACAGTTTGTTTTAAGCTTGAGATTATATGATAAAGAGATTATTAGCCTCGGGTGTTTCGCTGTCGTCTATATCCTGTATTAGGAAAAAAGGAAATGTATTACCAATTTTTATTCCTAATACAGGCTATAGACGATATCGAAACACTGTCAGTTAATAATCTCTATATATAATATTTCCATGTTTCTGATAGAAGAATACCTATGTTTTTCAATTGGCCAGCTTATATTTCTGGTTATATATCATTGCAAATGTTTCATTGAAGATACATTTGTGGTCTGATGCAACAAAACAGGAGAACAAATTCTGTTTAAATCGAACAGACTGTTGTTTCAAAAAGATAATATTAAACTAATAACAGAGGTATTCATTTAATTATTATGGACTGTGCATGTATTAAACAAAATTCAAAAGCATTGAAAAAAATATGTTGTCATTAATTGTTTGTTTTGAAAATGGAGTAGACATTTGATATTAATTAACTTGAAACGTTTTTATTGTTATGTAATATGTAAATAACATTTACTGTAAACTAGAAAGAATTGTAGTGTAATTTTTATTTTACAGGCCAGGAAAAAATCTGTTCGAATCACGAGAGCTCTGGCTGATAAAATGGACAATGCACCTACTTTGCCATTGCGACCTGGCACAACGGGACATTTTTAGTCAGTGGCAAACTTTGATGTTGCAGCCATGAAAAACTGGATTTTAAAGCTTTCCATATTTAAGTCTCTGTTACAAACTTTGCCAGTGCGTTCAGGCAGAACTGAATTTTAAAGATCTCCATATTTTTAGCTAGAAAAGAACTAGGAAGAACTGGATTTTAAAGCTTTCCATGTTTTCAGTCATAGTCACAAACTTTGCTAGTGTGACCTGGCAGATTTGAATTGGACAGTTTTCCATATTTTAATCACTGTTACAAACTTAGTCATTATATATAGAATACCAGGTTACTACGCTTTGATATTGTTGTTATTTGGCATTGTTATCGAACCAAGCTAAATAACTACGATATCAAAACATAGTAACCTGGTATTTTTTTATCATGCAACCCTTTCCAAGCATAATTTCTTTAAAAATAAACACACGACTAGCCTCCAAAAACTCCAGCAAAGTTGCCAGAGTAGACCTCGCAGATTGACATCACAGACAGGAAACAAAAACATCCACCGTAAATGACATGATCATGCGCAGATAGTTACCAGTATCGAGGTGGAAACGACAATGTAAACTACTTGTTTTGTCAGTTAAATGTTTCATTTTAATCACTGGGACATTTGAAAACTAAATGCATTCTAATGGTACGGTAAATATAAAACGTTATTGTTGTATGTAGTTTATCTTTTTTTTTCTGGAAATGAATGTTCGTTAACTTAGCTGGGGGAAAGACTTGTTATGCGCAGTATCCATTTCCTAGTAACTATATAACATTCATGTTATCAGGCAGTTACTATATAACACTTCCGGTTATCATGCAGGTGTTATCAGGTAACTAGAAGCTTGGTTGCATGATAAAGTAGGAGAACAGGATTTTAAAGCTTTCCAACATTTTAGCCATAGCTACAAACTTTGTCATTGCAGAAGGCTGAACTGTATTATAAAGCTTTTTACTTTTTAGTCATGTTGTCATAGTTACAAATTGTCATGGGAGAAGACTGGAATTTCATTGTTGGCCCCTTTGTGTGTATATATTTCTGTGAATGATTACTCAATGCCAGTTAAATATATATTTCAATGTTTGCGAAGAAAATGAACTTCTTCAACTTCTGAATGACTGTGATATTTGTACAAGAAACAGAGAACTTATTTAAATGACACATTGAAGGATAACAAACTCTGGGTGCAAATCACAAATCACAGAACTTTTATTGTCAAGATTTAAAACGAAAAGAATTAAGTGTTTTATTTAATGAAGCATTCCACATATTACATTTATGGTTATATCAGCTTGGACATACGGTAAAGGACCACAAAGAGCATGAGAGTGGAATCCCGCTGCCGTCACTTCATTGGCTACTCAAACCGAAAAATCATGACATTTTTTATTTCGCCAACTTATAATAAAATTCGCCAATTGTTTCAAAAATTCACAATTGGCGAATTTGGCTTACAGCAGAGCTAGCCCTGCATACCTTGACTTTTGGTATATCATGGAGGTTTGCTCCTGTATGTGAATAATTAGTAGTAAAGATCTAGTTACATTGAGTGTGAAATAACAAGACAAGTATGTCAAAAAAGGCATACGTGGACATGTAAATGGTATTGTACATACTGTGTATGAATTATGTAGTTTAATTTTTAAAAATGTTATGATAAATGCATGTCTGAAAAGACATACATGGAAATCAGACATAAGAGTGGTTGTTGCTGGCAACAGTGATCTCTCACAAATTGCAAACCCAGGCCTCTGTGAATTGAAAATTTATGTAGCCCATAAATGGGTTATGCAAAACATTTTCAGGTAACCCATTTCATTTTGCGTAACCCGTTACAAAATATTTAATGTCACATCGTTCGGTTTCATTAACTAACCAAATATCTTATAAAATTCATTTTAATGTCCTATTTTTTTGTGCTAATGAAAACAGGGTTACACAAATTTAGACTTGCACGAGCGACACGCGAACAAAACGATTGTTCTCGCAATTTTCAGAGGCCTGAATTCTACATACAATCACCTTTTTAATTAGAACACCTATGCACATGTGCAAAACTATTGTATATATTTCAGAATTATGTTTCTTTCAGCCAAATAGAATTATGGGTCAAACACATATTATGTTTCTTTTACAATATTTTTAAACTAAACTTGAAATTGTGAAGCACTTATTACATAATTTTGGGTTAAACTCTGTATTATGTATGTTAAGAGGTGGGCAGTTGAATCATTCTTCAATCACATATTACACAATTTGAGAAAAATGTAATGACATGTTAGATAAAGGAATAATCCTATTCAAGCATATGTTACATAATGGTAGGCTACTTTTTAAACACTTGACAAATGGTGGACTAAATCCTCAATCACATATTAAATAATCGTGGGCTAAATTTACCCAACATGGTATGCTAAACACTATTCAATCACATATTGCAGAATGGTGGGCTAAACTCTACTCTAGTTATGCATGTTAAGAATGATAAGTATATGTACTCAGTTTTCGGTCTATTAACGATTCAAAGCTCTCAGCAAGCATACTTTTTTCCTTCTCATTTTGGCTAATCTGAGTTACTATTCTGTATTCTGTATTCGCAATTATTCAGATGTAGTCAAATCTGTACATAACGGTCACCCATGGGACCTGACAAAAGTGGCCGATATAGATGACCGTTATATACAGGTAAAATAAAGCAGGAAATGCATAGTGCGGACCTAACAAAAGTGGCCGTTATAGGTAGGTGACCGTTATGTACAGGTGGCCATTATATATAATGTATGTCTGTGTTGTTAAAATTCTGATCACCTATATAATGCTACAACCCATAGGATATACTCATGTAAATGTGTGGATTCTTTCATAAACACATACTACACACATGGTACAATTTTACCATTAACATTGGCAATATTTTATAATTTTTTGTATGAATACATAATTTAATAGCGGTGAATTCATGGTAGGGGGATTTGCACCCAGCATACTGCCAACTCTTATTTTTTGTAAATATTTTGTTTTGCAAAATGTTTCAATTTTTACGACCCAGAAATAAAAATTGGGGCCCAACAGAACTTTGAAGAATCACTGTATGTTAAGTCATTGAAAAAATGGAGGAACCTAGAAGATTTTTTAAAATTATTATTAAATTTAATAGAAGTAAGGAATATTTTATTTAAATACACATGCAAAACATTTTTCTTTTATAGTTCAAAAAATGTGTTTAATTGTTGGGGTTTTTTTTTTTTTTTTTATTTTTTTTTTTTAAATGTTGATTTGGACATATACAGTGCAAGTCATTAGTAGATTCTTGGAGATGGGATGTGATTAACTTGAACACCCCTGCCTTTATTTTGCGATAAGTTAAAGAAAAAATAAAAGAAGCATCCAATGAAGGCATCCCCAACCCCACTTCCACCCCTTTCCAGTTTTCCTGGATCTGCCCTACAAGTCGTGTCTTAGTCTTGGAAACAAGTCATCAAGAAAAGTTTTGTTTTGTTTTTGTGTTTAGTTGGATGTAGGGTAGGGTCTCTAGTGTTATCTTATGTGGAAGACACACTTTTGTCATCTGTGTGCACACATAAAATGCAAAACTACATTTTATATTATCACATATAAAATTAAATACTTTTTCAGTATTATTTGTTATTTGTTTTCACATATTGTGTTTATATAATAAAATATCATCACCATCGAATAAATTTGTTTTTTTATGCATTTTAGTTTTGTTTACTTTTTTTAATTTATAATTACATAATAACTACACAATTCATCTTGATATCAAACAGACATATCCATTTATTTATTCATTCGTTCATTCATATATGCTTGTTTTGTGTGGATCATCTTTAAGGCTGAAATACCTCCACACTTTTTATACCATTTTTCCTAAACAAAATACAGTTGTACCCTCTTAATTGCAAGAAACAAATATTCTAATAAACAGAATATGCAATTAACCATTTCAGTCCAGTTCCCATTTCATAATAATTAGCAAGTTTTACAAGTGCCTAGAAATATTCATGTTTGCAGATATACATTTCATGTGATTATCTTTAAAAAACACACCTAAATGGCCATTTATTTAGTCAAGATGTCTATATTTTAAACTATTTTTGTGGTTAGGTTTATTAATGAACATATATGACTACAATTATTATTGATTTGAACAAAGTAATCCTGGTGTATATGCAAAATATTAATATTTTTCAGTTTTCCTGGCAGTTTAATTTATACTGGTTTAATGCTAAATGGTTTCGTGTGGCAATATTTTATGCAAATAACCAAATTATTCTATAAACTGATATGCAATTAAGTGGAGTCCATTGTAGCTAGTTTTAAAAATAAAAAAATAAAAAATAAAAATTCAGTGTATTTGGACAACTGCCTTGATACCTATGTTTTGTAATAAATTGTTAAATTTAAGAGAAAACCATCACATTTTAAAAACCAATAATGTTGTTAGTACATCTTTGTGACCCACATTTGTTATCACTGTCATCTGAAGAAATTCTAAATACTGGTGGTTAAATAATGTTAATGATATTGTCCCGACTGAAGCTAAGTTTAATTAATTTTAATAGATCAATTTAATTCTAATTAATTTCTGATAAAAAAAAAAAAAAAAAAAGAATTCTAAAAGTTGGTTAAGTTTAAGACAATTACTGTTGAGGCAATTCTGTGAAATGCTTGGAAAAGTAAAACAATTTAATGAGAATCTTGCCACATTGGCAATTCCTATTTTAGAAAAAAAAAAAAAAAAACCCACCAAAAAACCCCTTTTTATTTGCACTTTCTTTCATTATTATAATTAATTAATTTTATTTATTTTATTGTTGTTTAGTAACGCAAATTTTTCTTTTGTTTCCTTTCGTTAAAATAATGTTCGGAGGGGGAAAACCGGTTAGGCCTACTTTAAATATTTGAACAACGAACAAACGTTATATTGTAGGCCTTACGCATGAGCAGTGAGTTAGTTTTTAAAAACTGCTGGAGAGTTAGCACGTATTTATAGGCCATGGTTATGTGATTGACCCCCCTCCCCCCTCAATTATTTCATGTACACCATTTCGAATATTTTGCTACCAATTTATCGATATGCAGATAATTTCGACGTGACATACGATTCAAACTTCGCACAAGGTGAAGTTACAAAAATGACACGGTTTTACGGCAAACGCTACCGCCGGGTGGAGACGGGTTAATATAACGTAAACGGTGGTTAATATGTAATTATTTAAATATAGAATTTTTTAAATATTTTTTTTAATAATTTACACTTTCTTTTATGACTAAGTTCTCACTGATTTTTTTTTTTTAAGTTACTCATTAATTTTCTTTGTTAAAAAAATAGAAATTTCTTTTATGGTCAGATTATCACTGTAAAAACTGTTCAAGCTACTGATCACCAGTTATTGTTACTTAAATGTGCATGCTCTCCTGTAAATGTTATCTGTGATATTAGCTAATGTTTTGTAATTTATAGATCTGTTCAGTGTTTTATGTACCTATGGGTTGTGCATGAATAAATATGTATTGTGAAATCATTTTAATTTTGTGGGAATATATATTTCGGTTGTTTTGCATAAACAGACATTTCTTGAGGTTCTTACATTCCTGGATTCATTTTTAATTCTTTATTAAAATATGTCCAAACACGGCCATCTGGATTTCGATTTATTCTCAATTGTGCAAACTTGAAAATTCTAGCTCCATATAAATAAAAGATTTAACAAGTAGAGTCAATATTAAATTACAGTTTGTGGCATTCAACATACAAAAATACAGTGGCCAGTAATCTAAAATTGGTGTTTAAAGCAGTATTAGAAAGCATTCATCTGAGGTGTGAGAGGATGTAGGATCAATTTTCTTCAAGAGACCTGTGTTTATTTTTTTTAATCCATTCCAACCAGTAGACTCTGGGGCTTCACTGATCTTTTCTGAATTATGGCTTTAAAAAGTTAAACTGATAGTATTTAAACTCTTAA
>JAUUEI010605750.1:0-10139 GCA_032274625.1 Depressigyra globulus
CACCGAGGAGGTTCGATCCTGCGACCGCGGCACCTCGAGCGAGCGCTCAACCGACTGAGCTAGATCCCGCCCCTTACATGCTTTATGAATGTACTGATATTTGTTTCAGGACGCAGGTTTGTTGTGGAATCATATTCAAAGGGATCAATGGGGAGGTCCTCGTGGACCCCAGACTCCTGAAACCGTGTTTCTCTTGTCGCACAGA
This sequence comes from Depressigyra globulus, assembly GCA_032274625.1. Classification (NCBI taxonomy): domain Eukaryota; kingdom Metazoa; phylum Mollusca; class Gastropoda; order Neomphalida; family Peltospiridae; genus Depressigyra; species Depressigyra globulus. The sequence continues at coordinate 206 of JAUUEI010605750.1, forward strand.
GGACACCAGCAGCGACAAGAACGAAATTCATCGCAGTCAGTCAGTGGAAACGGAAAGCAATGCCAGCTCAAACAGTTACAACGACAATGACTTTCTCGAGATGAAAAGTGTTGATTCAGAACAAGGTACACCATCGTTTTCCATAGACAGTCATCAAGCCACCACCGCCTTCGCTCTTGAGAGACTTACGTGTGCTGCCAGTAAGCTAGAGGCGAGTTACACTCACAGAGCACTAGCAATGGAATGCTGAATGCGAGGATTTATGCATTCGAAATGTATGCTGGAACAAAACTAAGCATTGGAATTAGCAAGTGTATCAACATGACAGCTGCCTGCTAACCCAATAGATTGGAATTGGCAATCTTATTCTGTGGTTGCTTATGAAATGAGATGAATTGAACATTGTTGAGAAATAAATACTGATAGATGTAAGTTATTTGTAAATGAGTAGAACAATTTCAGTTTGCAACAACAAATGTACGAACAAGTTGGTAAAGTGCATACTATGGTGACTAGTTAGGAAAATGGTGATCTGATAATAAACTGAACACAAAGATCAAACTCAGGAAATCCTTCCAGAAGCTGCACAAACATTTAGCCATTCATAACTGCCATCATCAAAGTATGAAATGCCCCACTAGCATGCTGTGTGAATGAGGAATTGATGTTTGAATAATTCACGTTTTCCCACTGGTTTTTTTTTTATTTGCTCAACTTGCTTTTTCTTTGCTAAAGAATAAGTGTTAAGTGATTGCTCACAACTTGTTTTTGTAAAAGTCGGTTTCTTGTGTGAGCAATATTATGATATTTTAACTTACATGTTTTTCATTTTAATAATTAAATTGTAATGTGGATATATTATTTCCGAGCTGCCTTTTGGATAATTTTGTGGGTTAACTTTGAAATGCTAGCATTTCTTCTTCAATTCAGTCATATAATGCGTGCCTTTGGTGTTGGACCATTGGTCAACTGAGGAATATGTCTGCATTCATTTATAGGGTACACTTTTCATTTGTGGCTCTGTAAAACTGATTTAGTATATTTTTGTTCTGGCATGTAATCATTTTTGTTAGGTTAAACTAGTCGAGCATGGTCTTTAGCCGGTAAAATGTAAAGAATATGGAAGTTTTGCAATTTTATTTTTAATTTACATCTGTATTTATCACTGTACGTTTTGGGTGTTCTATGGCAGTCTAAATACAGGTAGCATACTTCTATTAGTCATTAAATAAATCCACAAGATTCCATTCAAATGTGAATACTTAAATTGCTGGCAGATTCCACCTCTTGCTTGTTAACGAGTAAACGTTTAATTGTATTGCTTACTTGTTACACATGCTTCTTGTTATTTGTGTTGAGACTCATACATGGTGAAGGAGATGTCTTCGTGACATGTATGTCTGAATTTTTCACAAGTGTTGTGATTTCAAGATCTTTTTTCTTTTTGCCCGGTTAAACTGCAATGTTACCTTTTGTACTGGATTGTATGCTTTAAATGTTGACATATGTTAAAATGTATTGTAGTCGTCACCTTCACCACACAGACACCATGACGATGTGGCTTCAGTCTACTGTTTCATCACACGAATTGACTATAATTGCACTAAACCCTCCATGGAAATGGAGATATTAAAGCCAGTATAAGTTATTTCTGTGTAATATATTGTCAATATGCCATTTGTTTATCCTACCTTTTCTTCCTAAAATCATATTCAACAAGACGGTTGCTGAACATTTCAGGAAATATTAGAACTGCCTACAGCTGTCCTCCACTAATAATCATTGTTTCAAAATGAAGAGATTATTCTTGAATGACTTATAATATTTTGGGCCATTACAAGGTCCTTCGTTCGACCTGCAATGGTTTTGTAATTCAATGCAGTATAATCACTTGCGGTGGGACTATTGGACTTTGTTCCCAGCTATCGACCTATAGCATCATATAGGTGTTTGGTGTTTCATGTGGTTGTTTTATTGCATGATATATAGTCACCAGCTAATGGTATGATATGGAAACTAGGGCACAATGGCTAAATGAAGGATGGCCAGTAAGTTAAATATATTAAATTTCATGATGATTTTTGTCCTTAAAATCAATCACACTTTCTCTAATGAATGAAAGTGTTCAGCCAACTTAATTAAACTTGCATTTTGTGTATTTTAGATTGTTTATTTCTGAGTGTAAGCAAAGCTGCCTAGCATTTTACTCATTTTCAAAATTGTGGTTCATTATTGCTTTTGGTAGTAAACATTAATTAGATGTAGTGTTGAAGAAAAAAACAGATTTTTCTTAGCAGTTTTATAACCTTCAGTTTGAGCATAATAGAACAGAAGACACAATTTACACTTTTAAAAGCAATTCATCAAAACAGACCTTACAAAACATAATAGAATTCTTTATAATCCAGCAATGCAAATAATGTGTTGTCCTTTTAAAATTCAGTTTGAAAATGAAACTGAAACGTTGAGCACCGCTTCCATTGTTTTAGAGAGTTTAAGTTGAAACTTGAAATGTTGAGAGGTCTAATCCACTTGGACCATGTTCATAGTAGTCCAATCTATACAGATATGTACATTGAATGTGTAGTAAGCCTGATGTTTATCAAACTTCCAAAGTTTAAACTTCAGCTAAAATTTAGTCTTGGACACGTTAGTGTTATAATGACATTTTAATTGCATAGTTTTATCTCCCAAGTTTCATAAGCTCAGGCTCTCACCACAATCTGATACATGTATTGAATTGAGTGTAATCATTGTAACGTGTAGCTGTAAACGTATTGAAAACGGATCTGTAAATTGCAGGTGCATCACAAGTGGATTATGCCTCTTTTTAAGGTCGAATGTAGTTGATCATTTTACTGTTTCCTTATGACTTGAGTAAATTATTACAATGTATTTGTGTATATAGATCTGTACAATTTTTAATTTATTTATAGTGTTATACTGACAACAAGTCAGACTAGTTGCTTGTGCATGTGGAATTGTAAATAGTCATTGCCAAAATATTTTATGTTGCTAATATAAATGCATCTAGTCAATAAACATGATGCTATTAATGTTATGAAGAAAAAAAAAAACAAGGATCCAAGTGTATAATAAAATTGTAAATGATGTGTATTTGAGGCTGTTCCTCTCAACACCAATGAAATTGAAGATTAAATAAGAATAATGCTGATAACCCAGTTTTATTTTTTGATAAATTGATCATATTATTACTTTATACATTTTTTATTTGTTTTTAAAATTAAAATAAATAATAATTTGTGATGTTTTGTTTGTTATTCGTTGATCAAAAGTTTAAAAATCTTTATTTGGCTATCCACTTGGATTCTTTAAAAAAAAAAATGTACATTAATGTTAATTAATACAGATTTTATGTTTTATTTGATGTAAAATCTACAATATTTACACGTTTCAAATGTATTAAATGTTTTGTTTCTTTTTTTCTTTTCTTTTGAGGTTATTTATTTATTGACAAAATAGAGATTGATCAAATCAAAAAGTTTATATCATGTCTTTGATTCTATACCGGTACTTGTTGAACATGGTACGTTCTTATCTGTCGAAACATTAGATAGTTTAACTGTTCCTTCTGTTCTGTACATATACACTTATCTGTTAGCTTCATCCTTTCTTCAGGGTTCCCATTGGTTCTGGGCTATGTAAGTATGGCAAGCGAGGTTCAGTCAATCAAAATAACTGAATTTTAATATGTATGGGATTGTAACACATTATAATTGTTTTAGGCAAAATAAAGTTGTAATTATGGTTAATGGAATTTGGGTTCACTGCCATATTAAGTTTTTAAAAAAACAGTTTGCTAATATTTTTCATTTTTGGGGAGGGAACCTCACAGAAAGGCAAAAAAGAAAAACGAACTTTACAAATTATTAACAACTTGTTGGTGAACTCAGGAAAAAATTTGAATCCTGAATGTGGAAACTTACACATTTATTTTCTTTTAAATTATATTTGTTTTATAAACTGTTTTATAGTTCATCTCTCTTTTAATCGCCATTATCAGATGCATGTCCCAAAACATGAGATTACTGATTTGATCTCAGTAGCATTGCCAATGTTTCTGATCTTCAGAATTCATCGTTCATTGGCAAAAATCGTTCATAATGCATATGGCCAGGCTTCCTGTCTTTAGCAAATATTTCGTTATAACATATCCAGTTAAAAATTTGAATGATTAATTAAATATGACCTGATAAAAATACTTTGAACTATTGCATGACATTGTGTGAAACTGATTGCTGAACAAGTGGATCTAGCAGATAAATATCTCAGTATAACGTTCTGAAAGTTGTCTTGTTTGCAATATTAGTTGTATTCTGATGTTCGTCTAGTCTCAGTTGTACATGCAGTGTTTATTTATGTCAGGATTCCTGAACTAAAAATGTATGTATTTATTGACCTGTATATTTATTATAATTTGTCAAGACCTTGTTAGTTGGGTTGACCGGTCACATGACTTCAGAGAATGAGGTTGTGGAAAACACAATTTCGGGTTACATCCAAAAGGGTTGGGTCAAAGTGAAACTAGGTTCTCTGGAAATTCACTTTGAAATTTTATTATGATATCGGATACACTTGATATTACACCTCTTGGTATGGAATAGAGTATATTTTGATAATTTAATAACAAATATTAATTTATGTCATCTCAGGGTTAGAATGAAATATTGGAAAGCAAAGTTTACTCATCCATATGAATGTTATAATATTTAAAATCCTGTTAATCTATCTTCTGTTGATAGTTGAAAGAATAGATAGAGGCAAACTAGCCACTGTTTTGTTGAAGAGTTTATTATGAATCATAGTCTTTTATATATTTTACTGGAAGGTGATCTATAACTGTTGAATTGTTCCATTCATAAGAAGGCTGTTTTTGATAATACACGGGTGTTTAAGCTTGTAAATGTATGTAGTTACACTTGTGTAAGAAGCGAAACTAAGCTTTCTAACCATAACGTGATTTTACTCTATTAATAACGAGAATGCAATGGAACTTGCCAAAACTGTCTTTGGAAATCAAATATTTTAATATTTATTCTTTTTAACAAAATTGTGAATAATCCCAAATATGTTAAAGCTAAAAACTGGACTTGGAAAAAGACGAAACATTATAAATATACCAGTATTATTCTTAAATAAATTACTGCAGTCAAAACTGATAACCATTTATACATCAGTCATAATACCCTTGTTGGTCAGTTTCTGGTTTATCTGCACAAACCCACACAAAAATAAGAAGAGAGATATGTCTCTCCACATATAAGTTATAACAAAGATATCTACTTTTCTACCTACATAAGGTTGACTGAAAATTAAGCTGATGTTGTGTTGAGTTACTGTGTTGACCGAGATATGAAGGAGGTTGCTTCATGAGGTAAGACAGCAGGGGACCTAACGACTTATAGCTCTGCGAAAAGCTCTGCTACACAGACAGTCCTGACCAAGTAAAGAAATGGTTATGTGTACACTGGTGGGGTTCAAACCTACTGTGTTATCATTGAATGTGATGCTGATTTAATCATTCAGACCACTGGGACACCCACATGTCCAAATCACCGATAGGTCACTAGCTTTAAAAGCTTTTATTAGTGTCAGTTCAGATGTAAAGTAAAGTTTGTTTTATTTAACGACACCTCTAGAGCACATTGATTTTTTATTTAATCATCGGCTATTGGATGTCAAACATATGATAATTCTGACATAGTATTTTAGAGGAAACCCGCTGCCGCCACATAGGCTACCAGTTTAAATGTCTAAGTTACGTCACAAGGGTTTCACGGTTTCACCAATATATTTCAAACAAGTAATCGGCTGTCCATGTTTTGGTACACAAGAAATATTATATCTTCAGAAAGAACTACAATGAAAATAATAAATGTCATCTTTATAGGCAATTATAAAAAAAAATATATACATCAACATTTTATTAAATCAAAGAGTTAAGGTATTTGTATTAGAAAATCTCCTACCGGTATATATAAATCCTATGGTTGACAGGATTTGCCAAGTTCCGCTGTATTGTCCTACATTTCCAGCTCTACTATATTATTAACAAACAGAATTCTGATTAGTGTTTCATTATTTGTTATCTTAATTTGATTAAATTAACTGTTCTTACCAATTTATACCTTATCTCAGTTAAACTATGCCAAATGGTGTTTTAGAAATAGAAATAGTTTTAAAAAAATTCTTTAGTTACTAATGATATAAAAATCATAGCCATTTTATTAATTTTTTTCCAGTTACTACATAAACATCATTTCACCCTAAGAAACTAAATTGTACATCTAATTGCTTATTATTTTTCTACAAGCAATCTCGGAGATTTTTTTTGGTCAAATATAATTAAGTGTCATTGACATGCAAAATAAATAATCAGTCTATAGAAATACCAGTAATTTTTATTTTCATCAGAAAAATTGTAACAAAACATTATTTTTTATTAATACTTGTTTAAGCTGCCACACAAGTCAAGGAGCAGCCTTTGGTTTATACATGTATGCAAAATATTAATTTACATTACATTTGATAGCCATTGATGTCAGTGCCTATGGACTTGAAACATTCCAGAAATATTGAAGCAACAAAACTACAATTCATGGCATAACATCTCTTGGCCATAAAAATGTGGTCTTGGAAAATTGATAAAAGAAAACTAACAGAATCTCACAAATAACTACCATGGTAAATCTAACCCAATGTGAAATCCATGTTTTGCTAAAAATGGTTTTTAAAAAAATGAACAGTTGTACTGTGAGATGTTTCTATTAATAACGTAACAATTGTTTATTTCTGTTGTTCTTTGTACAAATTAATAGCTTAGTCGGGTCACATCCATGTATGTATCTATATAATGTTACCCACCCACCCCTCCCCAGCATACCAATTAAACATTGTGTTATAAACATTGTGTAAAAGATCTGAAAAGTACCGCAGCACTGAACTGATCATTCCTTAACATTTCTTGAAATAAGAGGATTTTATTCATTGCTAAAGTGTTCAGTGATAACATTGCTGCTTTCCATATATTCCACGTTTGTTTACAAGAGAACCATTTCCTTAAGACGTTTTCTTGTTTACTAACTCTTCACCACATACGTATGGTTGCATGCCTTCTCATTAACATAATTTCATAATTTATTGCATTCCTGCATCATATTTATATTATCTTTTTCCTCTGTATTTGTGGAGAAAAAAACAAAAAAAATGAACCTAAATCATTTGCATGAATAAATAAACGTTGGGAAGGCGAGTAAAACCATTTTCAGTGTTCCATCGTTCCACAAAGTGCAATGGTTTAACACTTAAAATAATAACTTGCCATGTTTCTTTATTATTTATTTTTACTTAAGGATTTTGCTATGCATGTTGAATCCTTGCAAGATGTAGTAAATATTTTTTGTATAAAATGGAAAACATCCAAAAAATATATACAGAAATGCTAGTATCAATGACATTTAACTCATTAAAAAAAATGTCGCATCTTATGTGAAAATATGGATTCAAAGCCAAGCTATTTATTGATGGTATTTATTTATTTAACTTGTTTGTCATCATTATACCTCATTTACCTCATTTGTTAGAATACACCATCTGCAACAAAGTCCTTGCCAAAGGTCATTTTCATCAAAAACAACGAGCCAACCCATGTCTAGTTTTTATGCAACCACCAACAAATTTATTGTTAAAACAATGGGTTTTAGGTCATCGTCTTGGTTTCAAATAGATCTATGGGTTGATAGCAATACCAGTTGAAGAAACACTGACAAATGCATCAGTCAACAAGTCTATGAAATCATTACGTGGCCTGTCCAATGTTCTTCTCCCAAAATGATCTTTTGTGTCCATTTTTTATACTATTTCAGTTGTATTGACTTATTTTTGATAATCTTTATTTTATTCAACAAATGTGACATTTCTGTTAAAAGCAATGAATCCACGACATCTGAAAGAAACTTTTTTATTTTATTTTATTGACTTGTATACTGACATTGTTTTAAATAGATACTTGAACTGTTGTTTAATATACACGTCTACATGGATATAGATTGTTATTTTGAAAGTGTGTTACGATAAATACCACATTTACTTAAATGATGACGAAAGCGCACAGCATTGAAATGATGCTGCTTGGGTTATGTCGACGGTTTCAAAAAGATGCAATGAAAACATTTCTGTGGTTGTATGAATTTGACGCATCACTTTACTTGGCTTTTCTTGTTCTTGTAAGCTGTTTTGTCAAGGATGTTGCGTTTCGCAGTGGTGTTATTTCTGTCTGTTTGGTGTGATGGAGTGATGTGATATTCCATTAGGTGTTATTCATGTTTGACATGACTAATATAGTGAATATTGTCAACATGTCCCCAGCCAGAGATTCGCTTTTCGTTTTTAAAATGTCTTCTCATTTAGCCCAGTTGTAGCTACAGTAAAGTCTATGCACACGACACAATATTTTATACCTAGCCATATCAAGCTGCTTGTTATCATTGATCTTTTATGTATGTTATTCAGTGGATAACATGTTATCCAGAGGATAACCACAGAGGTTCACCGAGAGAAGAATACACATGGTCCACATAGCCAACTCATCAGCAAACCATTTGCATTGCTTTCAACTCCATTAGCATATTTTATAATTGAGATTATAATTTAATTGCATTAATAATCGATTTCAAATCGCTTTGCGGTAATCTGTATCGCTGTTTTGTGTATATGTTAAGTGTGTGTGCCTTGTAGAGTGAAATGGTGTACCTGTATCGGTGAATTAATGCTCATGTCATTGCTTATGAAAATGTCCATTAGACTAATGTGTACAAAACACATTTGTCTACTAGCTTTGATACAGAACTAAATGTGCACTAGATTTTAAAATCAGAGTAAAATTTAACATAGCACACTCCAACTTTGCAGGCATGACCTTTTCCTTTGATAAATATTGTCAGCGAAGTTGGCTTTCCCATGACCATATATGTGGCATCATCATTCATTTCCATATTTGTATTTTTCTGGCTGGGGTGCATATTTGAAACATTGTGTATTGTTTTTTTGTTTTGTTTATTTTCTGTACAAAAGTTATATAAAATAAAATAAAGATGAGATGTTTTGTTCCATGCTTTAGCCTGAAATACAAAATCTTCCTTTACATCGCGTTTGCTTGGCGTCCATTGTTAACAAGTGACGTAAACATCGACAGGTTTTCCTTTGTAAACCGTCTTAAACTAATGTATTTCACACATCGTGATTAAAGCGAATATATGAATCCCAACTGTTGGGATACAGTTGTAGCTGAAACATTGTACATAATTTTCATGGTTTAGCTGACAGCAACGAACTGGTCGACTGTATGCTATTCTTGCCAGAAGAACAGAATGTGGTTAGCTTTCGCGAACACCAGGTATAACCATTTTAGACCATAAGTAATGACAAATAAGGCATCTCGGCGAACAAAATGATCCTTGAATACTTTGTTACGGTGAAATACTGTTTTGTCATTGTAGATTGGCAAGCCAGTGTTTGGATGGCATACCTACATAGGACGCGCTAGGTGTTTTTATTCTGCTTGAGAGCGGGTGTCCATAGCATACCATCGCGACCTTGTCAAAAAGGCTTCATAGACTGTTATCTTGTACAAACATGTGTACATAGTATGATGGTTTTGTCGTTCAGATTAAAAATGAACTATAACATTTTGTTCTAATACCTCATTGGCCTCTACGGATGACATATTTTCTTCAGATTTAGCAGTTATTGAATTCGTTTGTCTTTCTGCTAAAAGAAAGTAAAAACCAAATCCAAACGTAAACTACGACACTGTATTCAAATGAAATTCGTACGATTTTGGACACAATGTGTCCTGTTTAATTTGTTTCAGTTCTAAATGGTTAAAAAAAAATGTGGAGGACCCCCCCCATAC